>JAKIRT010000010.1:0-256189 GCA_022577695.1 Wickerhamiella spandovensis | reverse complement strand
GGGGGGGGGGGCCCCCCCCCCCCCCCCCCCGCACCACCTGACGCCTTCGGCGGAGGGTTTATCACCCGCTACAGTGTACCGCCGTAAGGCGGAAAACCGACGAGCTTCAGAGAGTTATTAAAAAAAAAGACAATTCTTGTCGTCTAGCGCCGTCAGGCGAAAACCGGACGAGCTTAGGGCGAAGAAAATAGAATAAAAATAAAAACAAAAATAAAAAAAGAAGCTACAGCGGATGCTTTGCGGGGGATTCCCCCGCACCCCCTGAGCTGCCTTCGGCGGGGGGTCATGCAGCACTACAGTCTACCGCCGTAAGGCGGAAAACCGACGAGCTTTAGCTCGGAGAGTTATTAAAAAAAAGTTCTTGTAGTCGGGCGAAATCCCGAGGAGCCGAGGAAATAAACAAGAAAATAAAATAAAATAAAATAAAAAGAGGGTCGAGGCCCTAACCACTGAAAAGTTCACTTAGAGATCAAACTCATCTCGAGAAACAAATGCGTTTGAAACAGAAACTGCAGCGGCTTGTGGAAGGCATTGCCGCGGCCCCGAAACCGAGACGCGACTATCAGGCCGATCAGGAGCTTCGGGCGAAAATCAAAGAGACCATCGAGCTGCCGCTGGCGCAGTTCTGCAAGGCCCGGGCACCCTTCAATATGCGGCATGGCCTTGTTTTCAAGCTGCTGAAAAGCTCGCCGGACCGCCTGAAAAACGGCATCCTTACCAGTCACGATATGCATTTCTGGCTGCGGCGAGACAAGGTCACGCCCGCGCTTTGGATCATCAAACTGGCTGGCCTGAAAGGCAAGGCATCGCGGAACCAGCTGCTGCAATGGCTCAATGAGCGCGACCGGCACACTGACGCAGCGACCGTTCTGAAATGGACCAAGAAATGGGGCATTGAGGAAGATACACGGGCCACCGTGATTGCAGCCAGCTCCAAATCGGTCTCGGACGCTCGTGCGCAGTACAGTGCCAGTGAAGGCACCGCCAAAGAGCGGCAGATCATCGGCAATGCATTGCTGCAAAAGGTACTCAATATGGACGCCGACGAGGTGTTTGCGTTCTACAAGAGCCTCAACAAGGATATACGCACATTCCAGATTATGCTAGGAGCCATGAAACGCAACAATGGCTTGAAAAAGTACGCAGAACAGGTATGGGAGACCGCGCAGCGTCAGGCCGAGGCCAACAACATCAAAATCGACGATAAGTTGAAGGACACGTATGAGTCTCTTTCGTCAAGCTCGGCCCCAAAAGTAGACGCTTCCTCGGGCCGGAATCCGAAACCAAAGCCCAAGACTCAAACCATCAAACCAAAAGACTAGGTTGAGCCTGAGCGTCGTCCTCGATCGCTGCACCGGTGCGGCCCTAACCCTCACCCCATAAAAGGCTGAAATTTCAAAAACTTTGTCATGTCCACCTTTTCTCTGGCAGGCCATTTCGAGCAACCCTCGGCCGACCCAGAGCTGTTGGTGGGCTCGCGGCAATACAGCGACGCGGCAGACGCTTATCTGTCGCGCAGCAACTACTCGCGGGCCGCGGCGGCTGCCTGTCTTGCGGGAAACCGCACGGTTCTGGCGGAGCTCGTGACCGGCAATAACATGCCGCCAGCGCTCGCACCGGCGGCCGCCAAAGTCCTGGCGAGCTACCCGCTCACCGCAGAGACTGTCGCGCCGCTGCGGGCGGCTCTCGGCGTCGACACGGCCGAAATCGGCAACGCTGCCGCCGAGTACTCGTTGAGGGCCCTTTCAAAGGTCGCCTATTCAATCAAACTCGAGACGGTGGCCGCTTGTCTGGACGGGATTGTGGACGCTCCAATCGACGTCCTGCTCGCGCTCATCACCGACGGCCGTTTGGCTGCTCGCGTGGACCAGGTAGCGGGCGTGCTTGTGTTTGACGAGCAGCCCGACAGGGACGCTCGCCAGGAGCTTTACGCGGAGATCGATGGCTTGGCCAAACAAGTCCAAAAGGTATGTGATGAATGTTTTTAACTCAGCTCACACTGATGCAAGCTTGATGTGAATTATTTTTTTGTTTCTGATACTAACAAGTGAACCCACGTGGAACCCACCGGCAACGCACAGGGCGCCGAGCGCATTGTCCTATATTAAATTATTATTTATTATTTAACCTGCTATTGATCTTTTTGCGCGGAAGTGCGCTTTTGGCGTTATGAATGCACGGCCGGGTAAATCGACTCTGTCAAAACTAGAAACCACGCATCGGCCGGGTAACTCGACTTGCTTTTTCCAGGTCATGTGAGGTCATGGCCGGACCTCACATGACCTGGAAAAAGCAAGGGGTGCTACGAGGTTTAAGTCTGAGAGTTAAGAAGAAAGATAGAAGCTAGTGCTTGTAGGGGTTCCCCCGCACCCCCTGGGCTGCCTTACGGCGGAAGCCTATACCATGAACTCGAGTCTACCGCCGTAAGGCGGAAAACCGACGAGCTTTAGCTCGGAGAGTTAAGAAAAAAAAAAAGAAAGTACAAAGAGATTTAAAGGAGAATAAATAAGAGTAAGAAAATACGAAATAAGAAACTACGAAAGACATGACAAGAGAGATATTTGTTTTCCATTTAGGCAGCGACCCGGAGATGTCCCCAAGTCGAGCAGTGTCGGTGAAAAGTTTGTCATCTCCATGTGGTACAGAGTCACTCAGTTTCGCTCGACTATTGGTCTGCCCAAGAAGCTGCGCAACACCGCGATGGCGATGGGCCTGAAAAAGCGCGGCAACGTTGTGTACCACCGCGTGAACGCCGCCAACGCCGGCCAGATCCTGACGCTGAAAGAGCTGGTGCAGGTCCAGCTGGTCGACAAGGCTCTGACGCGCTCGGAGGAGCGCGAGCTGCGCCGCAAGCCCAAGGGATACACCGTTGAGGCCTAAAGAACGTTTCTGCCGACTTGTTTCTCTTAATTTATCTGCAGCTCAGGGCCCTGGGCTCGGTCTGTTTAGACTCAGCATGTATATACTTTGTAGCCCGATCTGTTTGTGGTTCTCTTGTGTTCTGGTTTGCTGTGCTCGCTTTACTTTGCTTTGTTCCTACTTTGCTTGTACTTTGTTTTGCTTGTTCTGTTTAGTGTATTTAAAGTATTCGGCCAGTCTTGGGCTGGGCCCACGTCCGGGTCTGTAGTCTCTGGTCCGGGGTCTGTAGCCTGCAGTCTGGGTCTGTATTCTTGAGTACGGGAACCACATTCACCGAGTGTAGCATACTCTCTTAATCCTTCCGGAGACTACCGCCGTAAGGTGGCCCGGGGGTGCGGGGGATTCCCCGGCGAAGACATAGCGGTGTTATTTTTCATTTTTATAATTCTCCAAACATGTCGTTTTTCAACTAGACTATAGATGGTGCAGGGTCCCTTTTGGTTAGGTCTTAGCTGCATTTTTCTACCGAGAGTTAAAACGGCGGCTGCTTTTAGTTTGCCTATTCTGCTTAAGCGGTACTTTATACGGCATTGTATTGTGGGGTATGTCTGTCTGTAGCGTAGGTCTGCACTGCAATAGAAAGGCGCCTTGAGGCGGAAACCAAGAACTTCAACTTCGAGAACGAGAAAGGTATTCGTTTTCAGTTTGTTAGCATTTTTCTGTTCTGCTAGAGAAAGGTAGGTGGTTTCAGCTTGTTTGCTTGATCTGTTAGTGCTGTATTAGAGGGTATTGTAGATGAAGCAGAGAATATCATCTCCACCAGCCCGGAGGAGGCATATCTGCTCTTCTCCACGGGTTCGGCGGCCGCGTCCACGCAAGCACATTCTCATGGCCCCGCTTGTCGTACGCATACACCGACGGTGACGGTTTAGGCGACGGTCCTGGCGCAGCAGAGCGCACCTGCGGCGGCGTCTCCCTGACCATGCGGTCGGGCGTCTCCACAAGAGACGCATCAACCATGCGGAGAACCGCTTCGGGCAGAATTGTGTCTTCGTTCACATCAGGCTCGCTTTCTCCATCCAGAGTCAGCCGCACCGCCCGTCGTTTGCTCGCACTCTCGGTGTATGCGTTATCCCGCATACGTTTCGGCGTCACTAGAACATTGGTGTCGTGCTGCGAAAGAGCCGCAAAGGCCACCCGACGCTGCTGAGCCCGGCTGGAGGGCGTAGCAGGCACCGTGCGGCCCTCGAGCCGAATCGCAGGCTTCGGCTGGGCCTGTGCGAGCTGCACGAGAGGGTCCTGGCACACAATAAAAGCCGCATCTACTCCAGGAGCATCCAAATAAGCGTCTTGACTTGTCAGAGAAGCCTCAATAGTGGCCTGGAAGGTCGCTGGAAGCGCCTGAGCAGCTCGCTGCGCAGGCCGGTTCCGGTAAGACGGCAGAGCCACATCGCTGGGCCGGTTGCGGTCAATGCGGCGCAACTGCGCGGTAGGTGCCAAATATGTGAGTTTGCAGTGCAGCTTGGGCACGCTGGTGCTGAAAACAGACACCGTTCTCATCGGCTCCACTCGCTGCCGTCGAGACATTTGTATGTAAACAAAGGTTGCCGGGCAACGGGAAGCTGACAGGGCAGGTGCTCACTCAGACGGAAACGCTGACAGTGCACACGCCTGTGCTGACAACATTCCCGCTCAGTACTGACAGTGCAGGGTTCTCCAAAGTATATACAAACAATACAGGTATGGATGAGCTGGTGGAGGCCAGCTCCGAGTTGGATGTTGCTAAAATTAAACGTATTCTGGACTCGATCCAAGAAAAACCTTATTTAATTGATCCAATTCTCAAAACCCTCGTGGAAATCCTTACGGAACCCTTGCAAAACAGTGATCCTGCATCTGCAGACTCTGCAGATACCGCCAAAAGATTCACGGCTATTTATTTATTGGCAAAAACGCGCGGAGCTAAAATTGTGGCCTCGTTTTTGCCCTCAGAGCCACAATTGCTGCCCCAGCTGCTGCTGCAACTCGAGTCCAATCCTGGCGATTGGCATGTGCGCTATGGACTGCTGTTATGGCTGAGTGTGTTGGTGCTGATCCCGTTTGACTTCAAGGCGGTCGGCGACAATCTCTTTGACCGCCTGTTAACGGTTGCTACAAAGTTTCTGGTAGTCAGTGGTGTGGAACGAGATGCGGCAGGAACAATGCTTGCCAAACTCTTGACCAGAAAACCGGACCCTGTTGGTGTACGGTTATTCCTAGAATGGGCTAATACTGACGAAAGCGAGTACGCAACACTGGGAACTCTGCATGTTCTTGCTCAGATCGCCGCAAAGGCTCCCGAAGAGACTCAGGAGCTGCTCAGCGAGAGAGTGCAAGAGTGCTTGGCAAGAGCATCTTCACAAGCTGGAGCCGAAAAGTCCGCCATCAAGGCTGTTTCCAGACTAGCGTTGGCAAACCTCACGTTTGTAGAAGAATCGCTAGGTATAGCTCTTGAAGGCCTGGGCTCAGACTCCACCGCGGTGCGCTATACTGCTGCCAAGGCAGTCGCGCGGATGGCGCAGAAACTAGAGTCTGAGCTCCAGCAGCAGGTCATTGCTAGCGTTCTCGATATATTCGAAGATAATCTGCTTCCCAGCGAGGGCGACACAGCCAATAGTCTTGCTCTTGTTTCGGACTCTCAATGGCATGGTGCTCTTTTGGCCGTAGCAGAGATGATCCGTAGACAAGTGCCTGTTCCACAATCGCATGTGACTGGGTTACTAGGAAAAGCATTGTTTTTCGAACAAAACAGAGTCACCTACGCCGTGGGCCAGCATGTGCGAGACTCGGCATGCTATGTGGCATGGTCGTTGTTTCGGTCAGGACCGCTTGACCAAGAAACCTTGGACAGCTTATACCCGCAGCTTGCATCTTTAGCATGTTTTGATCGCGAAGTGAATATTCGCAGGGCCGCCTCGGCCGCACTACAAGAGGGTCTAGGTCGCCAAAGCGGGTTGCCAATCGAACAAGCATTCCATCTGATCGAGCAGCTCAACTTCAACTCAGTAGCGCTAGTCTCGAGATGCTACTTGCAGATCGCACCTACCGTGAACCCGTTAACTGACTATTTGTATCATCAGGTTGTTTCTTGGGACCCGGCGATTCGGCGGCTGGCCGCTAAGTCGGCGGCCCTGTTAAATCTGGACCCGATCAGAATCGCGGCCATGGCAACAGAAAGCGGGTCTCTGCATGGAGTTTTACTAGCACTAGGAGCGCTAGATGCACCTTCGGAACTGGTTTTACCACTGCTGGATACATGCACTGACTATTCCAGTGACCTTGTGTGTGAAGCTGTTCTTAGGGGCCTGATGGCTGTGCCAAGCAACGATGCGCGCATCACCGAGTGTCTGGTTAGCACGAGTCCGTTTGTGGTCGATGCCACGAGAGACCTTCTGCAGAATCGGGCCATCTGCTCTGAGCTGCAGGATGAGTGGCAGCGGAAGATGGCTCTGAGCTCTACTTTTGTAGTGGCTTTGGCATGTGTTGACAACCAACAAGCATTGAAAGCAGGATGTCACCTGCCGGATCCCCAGAGCCGCGCGTATGCTGTTGCTTCACTTGGTTCCGACTCGACCGATCTTGTTGAAGAGGCACTAAATGACTACTCGATAGATAAAAGAGGAGATGTGGGCTCATGGGTGCGTGAAGCGGCTTTGACATGGGTACTTGCCCATCCTGCCGAAGGCAAGTCTGTTGAGCCGATTTGCTGGCGCCTAGCCCTCGAAAGCCTAGACCGCGTACGAACAAAGGCGTTTCAGGCTATTGAGCTCCTCACTGGCTTGAATCTGCGCGAGCAGTTTGCGGCCCTTCTGGAAGCAGCCAGCAGTGGCTCCCAGAGTGTTCAAGCTGAGTTCGCTACTGGCTATGTCAAAAGTGTAGGCGCTGTGCGCGTGAACCGGTCGCTGGTAGACCTTATTCTCGACGCGACAATGCGCACCCGCGGCTTGCAGTGGCTGGGGAGCCAGATCATGGAGATGCCAGTGGGGTATGCGATGCTACGAACGCTGGCTACGCTTTGCGAACGTGGGGTTCTTATTGCCTCGGTGAGCGCACTTACCGACAAGGCGATCGAGGGTTCGCTAAATACGAAAGCCGTTTCTAGATTGATGCCGTCTATCGATCTTCTGGCCGTGCTCGCTCTCTACGACGGCAAGGCCAAGCGGCGTCTAGCCAAGCTGCTACTGCATCCTGTGAGCAGTGCGCGTGAAAAGGCCGCGAGTGCTCTGTTTGATGCGGGAGTCACTTGTCCCGGGCTTGTGAACACTTTATGGCAGGCGCCTAATGCTGAGGCGGCCAAGGATGTGATCAAGTTTGTTCAGTAGATTAGAAGTATTAAATAGTAGTGCGTGCTAAAAACGGTAGCGATAAGCGTGCTTGCAAGCAAATGAGCGGGGTGGCTCCACTTTTTCAGTGCGGGGGGACGTATTTTTGTCTACTCTTCTTCGGACATGTCCTCGTCCTCCTCCAAGGACTGCCCGGCGGTTCCAAGCACTCTCGTGGGCGCAGCAAGCTCGCGGCCAAGTGCCTTTTCGAGCTCGTCGTCGTCGCCGAAACCCGCCGTTAAAGAGTCGCCTAACTCGTCCGCAAGCTCGTTTTCCAGGTCGCCAAAGTCGTCGTTGTCGCTGTCGTTGCCGATGTCGACGAGATTGCGAGGCGGCAGGGCCTGGTTTCGGAACCCTGCCGAGAGCTGTGGAGTGGCGGCCGGCGAAGGCTGTTCTGAGCCTGCCCGAGATGGCGGGGCACTGGAAGGAGCCAAATTCGGCGATTGCACGGGCGGGGTAGCCAGCGTGGGGATGGCCCTGCGGGGCTCTTCGCGAGACGCAGACACCCGCAGGGACGACTGCAGCTGGCGAAGCTCGTAGCAACCTTCGTCAGAGTTCCACACCAGCACGCATTCGACGTCTTTGGCGGGGGTGGCCGAGCCTCTGAAAATGTGGCTCTTTTTGTCTGTCTGCAGCACATACTCGCTGCCGTCCTGCTGCAGCTCCATTGAGCCGTGCTTGTCGAGCGAATCTGGCCGGAATTGATACCGAAGCGTAAAGCATCCGTCCGACGGGGCTGCTTTTACTTGGTAGTCCGGCATAGTATGGTGATGCTTGCGTCTGGTTGACCCTGGCCCTGTTTAGTGTCTGCCGATGCTGACTGCTGAGAGTCTATTTTCCAGGGCTAAGTCTTAGTCCCGTCAGTCCCGCTTAGTCTAGTCTTGGTCCCAGTCCAGTCTTAGTAGGAGCCCAGTAGACATGAGCCCAGTAGTCCCAGCATAAGTAAGTAGTCGAGTAGTCAAAGTACTCAGTAGTAGTCAGTCCAAGTGAGCGGTCCCAGACTGAACCAAATTCAAAGACATTTCTACTCAACACCACAGCTTCCCCGGCAAGATGAAAGCGAAAATCGCTTTGGATTCCGCAGAAGAACAGGTCCGCAGACTGCTGCTTTCGTTCGCGGCAGAGTACGCCAAAAGAACAGGAACCCCCCTGACGCTGAGAATCACGGGCGGATGGGTGCGTGATAAACTGCTGGACCGCAAATGCCATGATATCGATGTGGCTATCGATAAAGCCACCGGCGAAGAGTTTGCAACCGCCCTGCAGAGCTGGATGTCTACGGAAGGCCAGGAAACTGCTTCTGTGCATACCATTGCCCGTAATCCCGACAAAAGCAAGCACCTGGAGACGGCCACCACACGAGTGAACGGCTTGGATATCGACTTTGTGAACCTGCGGTCGGAAGTGTATACTGAGAACTCTCGCATTCCTACGATGACGTTTGGAACGCCTGTGCAAGACGCTCTTCGCCGCGATGCGACTTTGAATGCCCTGTTTTACAACTTGGCAGAAGACAAGGTCGAAGACTTTACTGAACATGGCCTCAAGGACCTGCAGGCAGGCATCCTTCGCACGCCCCTAGATCCTCTGCAGACGTTCAGAGACGACCCGTTACGCGTGCTGAGACTCGTGCGGTTTATTGCCCAGCTAGACTTTGTTCTGGCCGACGACACTGCCACGGCCATGGCTTCAAGTGAAATCCACCAGGCCCTTTGCACCAAAGTCAGTCGCGAGCGAGTCGGCATTGAACTGGGAAAGCTCATCGAGGGTCCCTACGCTGGTAAGGCCTTGAGAGTCGTCACTCAGCTCGGCTTGTTGCCCTCTATCTTCACTTTGCCAGACGGCTACTCGCCCGTGAAAGTTCACTGGGGAAACATGGAGCAGTCGATCGATAACTTAGAAAGTGTCTATCCTACTTTAAAGGGAGCCTTAGCTGCTCCGGAAAAGGCCCCGCTGTGGCTGGCCGTGCTGCTGGCTCCCTGGACGGGGCTGAGCACCGTCGACGCGAAAAACAAACAATATGCGGCCTCGCTCATTGCCATCAAAGACGGAATCAAGCTCTCGATCGCCATGGGCCAGCTGGTCACCAAAATGCTGGACTTGGCCGACGAGATCTGGGCTCTGGCAGGCTCCTTGGACTCGGCTTCGCGCCTGCAGCTGGGCCAGCTGGTCCGCAAATGTGGAGCTCAATGGCCGCTGTGTCTGGCGTTTTCCGGCATCAAACACGACAATGCGCAGCCGGTCAACGACCTGGCCGACCGCATTAGCCAGCTCGATCTCGCCGCCGCTTACACCCTCAAACCGCTCGTCAACGGCAAGGAAATCTCCAAGCTGCTCGACCGCAAACCGGGTCCCTGGACATCCGAGATCCTCAGCAAGGTCATCGACGCGCAGCTGGCCGAGCCGGGCGTGTCTGCGGCCGAGATCCAGGGCCGCATTGCCAGTGGCCAGATCGCATGATCTGCATCATAGTTCACCTATCTAGTCTCTGCTGACCTTTCTTGGCATCTGTACAGACTTCATAGAGAGATCTTCTATGGGGATGTCCTTTTTTAAACGGCGAGATGTACCTGTATGCTCCTCAAGCGAGTCTCGCCCGCAGGCTGGATTCGCCACTTTGCAGATTGTTGTATGTTGCTTTTATATCATGAATGGCATCGCGTATTGGCGTGAGTGAGTGCTTCGGCAACAGACCTGCTTGAGCATGAGTTTCTCAGGAAGGCCGGCCCGTGAGCAGTCTCATGTTTTTTGTGTCCGAAGCACCAGATCCCTCAATCTGCAAATATGTTGCTGCAAGTCCGGCCTCCCAAGATACGAGCCCCATCTTCGAATATAGTTCGAATTCCGGCTGCATAGCTCAAGGGTTTCTGTACGCAGATGGCCTCAGAGTATAGTCCAACCGACGAGCTTAGCTCGGAGAGTTAATAAAACAACTATAGATGCGGGTGTCTTGGGGGGGATTCCCCCGCACCCCCTGGGCCGCCTAACGTTGGAAAGTGACACCCACCCCACCCTACCGCCTTAAGGCGGAAACCGACGAGCTTTAGCTCGGAGAGTTAATAAAAAAAAAAAAGAGACCGTGAGCAGCCTGACAGCGGACACCTACCCCAGTCTACCGCCTTTAGGCGGAAACCGACGAGCTTTAGCTCGGAGAGTTAAAAAAAAAAAAGAGGGGACCGTGAGCAGCCTAGCGGCGGAAACCGACAAGCATTAGTGAGAGAACCCCTTAATAGTAGAGAAGTTAAGAGAAAGAGGCCGGAGGCCCTCAAAATGGTTGTAAGAAAGAAGGTCTATGTGGGTAACAAAAAAGCTACGGCGCGTGGCGTTTTTAGCGACGGTTAAAGAGGCGCCGGCTGAAGGAGGTGGTGACGAAGGCGAGACAGCCGACCAGGCGCACGATGGCGATGACGGCGTTGCACCACAGCAGGACCGCAAAGAAGTAGGCGATGCGCGCGCGCACGTCGGCGGTCATGCCGATCTCGCTGGACGACGTGGACGTGATGACCCACACCAGCAGGATGTTGGAGGTGATCCAGATGACGACCAGGTAGGTGCGGAACATCTTAGTCTGGTCCTCTGACGAGATCTCGTCGTCCTCCTTGGGCGGCTTGTAGGGCATGAGCGCTCTTTTGACGACCTCCTGGAACTGCTCGTCGATGTCCTCCAGCGGGCGGTCGACCTCCTCAACGACGGCCACCTCGCCGTTCTTGACGAGCTTGGCGGTCGGCAGCTGCTCGACGGCATTAGAGCCCTTGGTGCCCCACGACACGTCGTGCCAGTTGCAGAACGCGTAGACGTTGAGCACGTTGACGAAGCTGGGCATCAGAAACAGGTACGGCGCAAAGGAGGTGAGAATGTGCCAGGGGTCCAGGTACAGGATGGCCGAGATGATGTAGAGGCCGAATGTGGACGCCAGCGCGACGACAATCAGGGCCGTGGTGGACGTGAAGAAGTTGGAGAAGAACTCGTGCAGCGTGTGGACGTTTGTGTGTTTGAACGAGTTTGCCGCGAGGTAGAACGAGATGACCAGCGCGTAGTACTGGATGATGCCGAAAGCCACAATCATCGCATAGTACATCCATTTGCTGCCCTTTGGTCTGTTGCCGAGCGCGAGAATGAACGAGATCAACAGAAACAGCGAGTAGATGTACTTGGCGATGATCGACAGAATCGACGACGCGCCCGTGTGGAACGGGAACGCGCCGTCGTTGTTGGGCGAGCCATATGCCTTGGGGTTGGCCGCCAGCTCGATGATGATCGTAATCGTCAGATAGTAGCTGCCCAGCATGAACCACGACAGAATCAGCTGCAGCATGTTGTACACAAACTGCAGATGCAGAAACAGCATGCGCAGCAGGTTGTGGCCCGACTTGTAGACGCGGCCGAAATGCATCATGCCGTAGATGCCGGCCGCAAACGAGCCGTTCAGCCACCGCCGCCGCTGGCCCATCAGCTCGGCAATGCCGCTGGGCACGTCGGTCTCTGCCTTGGAGGCCTTGACATACGTCAGGTGCCACTTGCAGCCGCGCTTGAACACTACTTCTAAACACAGAATGCGGTCCTCGGCAAGGAACATGTTTTTGCGGAAAATGCTCATGCCGTTGATGCCCTTTTTGCCCAGCCGCGACGCCAGCGTGTGGTCACCGTGGAAATACTGCTCAAGGGGCCGGCCCTCGATGGCAGCATACCGGTAGGCGGAGAACGCGCCGGGAAGCACGGAAATATAGCCAAACATGCTCTCCAGAGGCTTGTCGAGGATATTAGAGATCTTGTACTCAAAGTTCTGGGCAGCAACAAGCGGGTTGATCAAGTACCGTTTGTGGGGTCCCAGCATCGCATGAATCTCGCCGCACGCGCCACCAACGTTCTTGTTGTTGTAAAACGCCTGCCACAAGTACAGCAACGACTTGTTACCTGGCCGCGTGCCTGCGTCCAGCAGACACACGACCTCCGGCTTGAGCAGCGGGCAGAACGCGTTGAAAACCCAGCGGTGCGAGTTGATTTTCTTGGTGTTTTTCTGCTTCAAACACAGAATCATCTGGATGGGCGGCAACGACGACGGATTGCCCTCCTCGGGCCGCACCAATTGCTGGTTGGGTGTAACACACAGTTGGGTGGTATATTCAAAGATATGAGCGACGGTTTCCTCGCCATCCACCTCCTTTTTCATCACGCCATCCTGATAAAGACCAATGGTGGCCAGCATATCGAGCACGTTCTTGTCGCAGGGATCAATTCCGTCCATCACCAGCACGACAATGATCTTCTTCCAGGGATAGCCGTTTTGCTGCCAGAACTGCGACTTCTTCAGGTTGCAGATATCCCGGATATTCTGCATCACGCCGGCAAGCGTGCGCGCAGTCAACAGCTTGTCTTCATTGTAGTATGTGACGGTAATAAGAAGCTCGATCTTACGGCCGTCTTCCGCGGCCCGTAAAGTGAAACCGTTTTCGGGCCGGAAATCGTCAGGATCACACGTCGCAGCAGTATACCGCATATGGCTGAATTCGGTCGAGCCGGCTTCTTCATCGCGGTACTGCGGCAGAACCGACATTTGCACGGCCGTAGGAACCTTATAATCGGTTGTGAAAACATGGCCCTGCACAAGATTGACCTTGCGGGTTCCAAGCCGGCGCAGCTGCGACGGATTTTGGCGCAGAATCCACTCTTTGTCGGTCCTATCACTCACAGAAGAAGTCATTGTGCCGTGACGGTCGCCCTCGGCTCCAGGGATTCCTGCAGGCGGTAACCCGGGCAACGGCACGGCACTGAAATGACGTTCATCGCCCACAAACGAAGCCTGTCGACCCATATGAGGCTCGTACTCGACGGTCGGAAGACCAGATAAACCCCCAACAGGCTCCGAAGTGCCTCGAACGTCAACATCCTCGGGATACGGCAGGCTGTTGCCGGGGTAACCACCGTCATAGCGCAACGGCTGTTCATCGCCATAATAGCTATTGCGTGAAAACTGACCGCTGCCACCATCCTGCAAATAAGGATCGTTGCCTTGCACAGGATTAGGTGCCCCTAAATCGCCATTATAGTCCATGCTGGCCCGAGAATGATAAGGCTCATACTGCAGGTTCGTATCCAGGTGAGAATCCGAATGGGCATCATCCTCAAAGGGATCTCCCGGACGTTGGTATTGTTTTCCGGGCATCGACTTTTGAATGGATAATTCCAAGACTGGTTAGGGAAAGGGATTGTTTATAGGGGGGATTATATAGGGTCTGTTTATTTACTTAGCGGTCCCTGCATAAAAGAGGGTTAGGGCCCGTTTATTCGCGCCAGCTCCTCCCTGCCCCCTGAAGGCTTGGCCAGGGCTCAAGCTGATAGAGAGGGGGACCAGGGGGTGGGGCGGGTAGTTTGACAATGGTGTTTCAACTTGAATCACAAAACATTCTTGGAAATATTATTACTGCAATATGTGTATGTAGCTAATACTACCAATCTACCTTCTGCGTTGTTCCCCATCGGGAATGCCGGAAGCTTGCATTAATTGTGGATCGAAATCCTACAACGCCCCTAAACGTGAGGGATTTCAATGTCTGGGCTTTTTGGTTCTGGGTTCTCCAAGTGGGGCTACGGGTTTGTTTGCTATTAATAGCGCATCCTGTTCGACTCAGCCAGGCAGCTCGTGCTTGCGTAACCTCCACGTCGGCTTAGTCACTCGAGGTGTCGGCTTAGTCCGGGCTCCTGCATCGTCGCGACGCTAGCCTGCGTGTCCGCTCCTCCGCCCAAGAGCTCGAGGGCTCCTATGCTATAGTACTTTTTAATTTTTTTAATAACTCTCCGAGGTCAAGCTCGTGGGGTACAATCGTATTTTTTTTTTTTAACTCTCCGAGCTAAAGCTCGTCGGTTTTCCGCCTTACGGCGGTAGACTATAGTAGTCAATCATCCATAGCTCAAGCCCCTGCCGCAGGCAGGCGGAAACCGACGAGCTTAAGCTCGGAGAGTTGAAAAAAAAAAAAAAAAAAATACAATTGCACCCCCATGAGCTTAGCTTGACCTCGGAGCGGTACAAATAAAAAAGAAAAAGCAAAAGATGCGTAGTAATTTAGTTTAAATTACTAAGCCGCGTAGTCAGCCTACCCCTGATACACCCTGGACCGTGCCCTGATCGCGACGCGTAATTAACCTGCATCAACCTCAAGGCCCATGCCGCCAAAACAGAAAACAATCGTTTCTTTTTTCCAAAAGGTGACGCCGGTCAAAAGCCCGGCGCCATCCAAAACCCACACGGAAACACCGCCCCAGTCCGGCCTTCCTACGGGCAGCCCTTCGGCCTCGATGATGGCCGATCGCCCCTTGAGCTCGAGCTCGGCCGGTCTGGCGACGCCAAACAGTGCGTTGGACTGTCCGACGGGCAACACTTCGCTGGAAATGCCGAGCAGTCCGCTGCGGAACCGCAAGCGGCGGGCAATTGACAGCGACAGTGAGGACGACGAAGTGGAGGACGACGACGACGTTGCGTCCGAGATGTCGTTTGAGGACTCCGAGGACGACTTCGAGCCTGCATCTGCGTCTGAGCACGAAGATGAGGACGTTCAGGAGCAATTGAGCGAGCAGAGTGCTGCAGAGAGTGCTGCAGAGAGTGCGGACGAGATGGAAGTTGACGAAGAACCGTACGACGACACGCCTCGCACCAAGTCCAAACGCGCCTCTCCTCGTGCTACTGCTTCTTCTGCCTCCCCTACTGCCTCTGTGCCTTCGTATTCTTCTCCATCTGCTGCTCCTCCTGCTGCTGCTGCTTCTTCTGCTGCTTCTTCTGCTCCTGCTGCATCAACCGGGATCGCAAAGTTCAATGCTGCTTCCGACTATACACCCGCTCCCCGC
The DNA here is from genome assembly GCA_022577695.1 of Wickerhamiella spandovensis. Lineage (NCBI taxonomy): Eukaryota > Fungi > Ascomycota > Dipodascomycetes > Dipodascales > Trichomonascaceae > Wickerhamiella > Wickerhamiella spandovensis. The sequence goes on along the minus strand of JAKIRT010000010.1, from coordinate 241,130 downwards.
ATTGCTGTGGTCAAAAAACCAAAACTGCAGGGAACCCCCACCGAAGAGCGCTACAAATGGCTGCTGGATATTAAGGATGCCGACGGACACCGTCCTGATCACCCTGATTATGATCCTCGCACGCTGTACGTGCCTTCGTCGGCATGGGGCACGTTCACGCCGTTCGAGAAACAGTACTGGGAGATCAAAAGCAAGTTGTGGAACACTGTGGTATTCTTCAAAAAAGGCAAATTCTACGAGCTTTATGAAAACGACGCGCAGATCGCCCATCAGCAGTTTGACCTGAAACTCGCAGGCGGCGGCCGCGCAAACATGCAGCTGGCAGGCATCCCCGAGATGTCGTTTGATTATTGGGCGTCAGCGTTTATTGCCAAGGGCCACAAAGTTGCTCGCGTGGACCAGAAAGAGACGGCGCTGGCCAAGGAAATGGCCGACCGCACTGCCGGCAAAAAGGAGGAGAAAATCATCAAACGCCAGCTGTCGTGCGTTTTGACGGCCGGCACCCTCACGAACGAGGCCATGCTTGTGGACGATCTGTCTCAGTACTGTCTTGCGCTCAAGCAAAACGGCACGCAGTTTGCCGCGTGCTTTGTCGATACCGCCACCGGCGCGTTCAACGTCACCGAGTTCCAGGACGACGCGGACTACAACCATCTCGAGACGCTGGTGGCGCAGACGCGGCCGCGCGAGCTCGTGCTGGAGCGCGGCAACCTCGACCGCGCGGCTATGCGCATTCTTAAGAACAACGTTTCCGTGGACACGCTGTGGAACATCATCAAGCCCGGCGAGGAGTTTTACGACGCCGACACCGCGCTGCAGCGCCTGGCGCGCGCGCAGTATTTCGAGGCCGCCGATCTCGACGACTTCTCCAACTACCCGCCCGTGCTGGTGCAGGCCAAGGAGTCTGATCTGCTGATGTCGGCCATTGGCGGGCTCTTGTGGTACCTGCACAGCCTCAAGCTCGATAAGCAGCTCTTGTCGATGGGCAACTTCTCGCAGTACACTGCGCTCAACAAGGGCGCCGGGGCGATGATTCTGGATGGCCAGACGCTGCAGAACCTCGAGGTGTTTGCCAACACATTCGACGGCAGCGCCGACGGCACGGTGTTCAAGCTGCTCAACAAGTGCATCACGCCGTTCGGCAAGCGCCGTCTGCGCGCGTGGGTCGCGCACCCGCTGCAGGACGTGCCGCAAATTGCTGCGCGCCAGGACGCGGTGGAGCTGCTTATGGGCCACGACGAGTTGCGCGAGCAGCTCGAGCGCCAGCTGCTGGGCCTGCCCGACATCGAGCGCCTACTGAGTCGGATTCATGCCAACTCGCTGCGGCCGCGCGACTTTGTGCGCGTGGTGAACGGGCTCGAGACCATGGCCAAATTGCTGGACTGGCTCAAGGGCCAGGATTTCGAGGTGGCGTTGATCGACGAGTTGATCCGCGCCGCGCCGCCCAGCAAGCAGCTGCTCGAACCCTGGCTGACTGCGTTCGACCACGAGCTGGCCAAAAACGACGACGTGCTGGTGCCCGAGCCGGGCGTCGAAGAAGAGTTCGACGCGTCGCGCAAAGTCATGACCGACATCGAGGCGCAGCTGGAATCAAAGATCAAAGACTACCGCAAGGAGTACAAATCGCTGTCCATCTGCTACAAAGATATGGGCAAAGAAATCTACATGATCGAGATGCCCGCGGGCGTGCGCGTACCCGGAAACTGGCAGCAGATGTCTGCGACGGCAAAGGTCAAGCGGTACTGGTCGCCCGAAGTGCGCACGCTCGTGCGCGAGCTGCAGGAGGCGCGCGAGACTCACAAGGTTGTTGCCGAGGGCGTTCAGGGCCGCCTTTACGCGCGTTTCAGCAAAAATTACCTCGCGTGGCTCGACACCACAAAGACCATTGGCCACATCGACTGTTTGTTGAGTCTGGCGCGCACCTCCAATAACATGCCGATCCGCTGCCGCCCCAAGTTCCTAGACGCCGAGCGCACGGTGCTCAAATTCACGGAACTGCGTCACCCCTGCATGCAGGACTTCATCCCCAACACAGTCGAGCTGGGTGGCGGCAAGCCCACCATGTCGCTGCTGACAGGCGCCAACGCCGCCGGCAAGTCGACGGTGCTGCGCATGACCGGCACGGCGGTGATTCTGGCGCAGCTGGGATGCCATGTGCCTGCCACGGGCGCCGAGCTCACGCCGTGCGACCGCATCATGACGCGTCTGGGCGCGTCCGACAACATCTTCGCTGGCAAGTCGACGTTCCACGTAGAACTCAGCGAGACCGAGCGCATCCTCAGTGAGGCCACAGCACGCACGCTAGTGGTCGTGGATGAGCTTGGCCGCGGCGGCTCGTCCAGTGACGGTTTCGCCATCGCAGAGGCAGTGCTCCACCAACTGGCCACGTATACCGGCTGCGTGGGCTTCTTCGCCACCCACTACGGCACGCTCGTGGACTCGTTCCGCACGCATCCCGAGGTCCGTCCTCAGACAATGGCTATTCTGGTCGACAAAGACAGCCGTGAGGTCACGTTCCTGTACAAGCTGCAGGACGGTCAGAGCGAGGGCTCGTTCGGCATGAACGTCGCGGCGATGTGCGGCGTCAGCGCCGACATTGTGGCCGCCGCAGAGCGCGCGGCCCAGGAACACGAGCACACGCAGCGCCTTGGCCGCGTGGGCTACCAGGGCGTGCCGCTCGGTCTCCAGAGCGACGCGGTTTGGACTTTGCGTGAACTGCCCGTCGACCGCGCCGTCGCCGTCATGCGAGAAATGTCAAAACTCCTAGCCTAACGGTTATACCCTAATTATGTATTATCTCTTGCTTCAATCACGCGCTGGCGATTTCGCGGGGGAATCTCCCGCACCCACGCCATCATATTTGGGCTCTCTTGCCTTGTAAGGCGCCCGGTTTCCCCGCGAAACGCGCCCATAGTATCTCCCGCGGGTGATTTCGCGGGGGAATCCCCCGCACCCCCGGGCCGCCTTACGGCAGAGTCGGAAGCGAAGTCGTAGAAGCAAGAGATAGTACATGGAAAAGCATAAACGTTTGGCCAGCGGCTTTGATGGCGAATGACATGCTTTCAAATGAGCCTCACAATCGATGTAGCTACTGCCGACCTGCAGGGAAGCAAAGACTCCGCCGTAAGGCGGCCTGGGGGTGCGGGGGATTCCCCCGCGAAATCACCCGCGGGCGATAACTGTGGGCTCGTTTTGCGGGGGAAACCGGGCAGCTTATAGCGGAGCCTTCACGAGTCAAGAGGGCCCGAATATGATGGGACTTGGCTAGACTTGAATGCGATTATCGGGCACAATTGGCTCAATTTTAGACGTTTCTGTATTATCCTAGGTCCTTTAAGCGTTCAGATTAGCTATATGTCTCGTGATTCCCCACGCTCGCTGATTGTGGTTGCTGCGGTGTGGGGTGAGCCCTTGGCATTCTTGGCAGGGGCTGGTTGCTAGGGCCCGAGGAATGAAAGCGCGGAATGCAAGTCTACTTTGGCAACGTTGCTTTAGGCGGTTACACTTAATGTGTCTTGTTGAACCTATTAAACTAAGATGCAAAGTGAAATGCTCGAGTGACGCTTGAAGATTGCCAAGTCTTAGACTAATTGCTCGCATGGCCAAGGCAATGCAATCTAAATAGCATGCAGACATGCAGAATATCAGACGGGACCGCGCAACATTGTGAGTATTCAAGGGAAAACTAGACAAAACAAGCTCGTTATCTATCGGGAATTTACGGAATATTAAAGATAACATGATGCGATAAAGTTTCCTGGAATTACCTTGATCAGGTGCATGATAGCCAATGCCCGACACAAAGCATTGAAACGGACCGTGCTCACAAATATCCAGACACTAAACAATAGCAGAGGAAAATCCGGTGAAAATGGCGCAAATGAATTCCAATTTTAGAATGGCCATAGCCTCTTTAAACACTGCCTCGCCTGGTTCGGCCGTTGCGGGCCCTTGCCCACGAGGCATGTAGGCGCGAACCCGTACCCCCGACGCTCCCTTTCTTGGCTGCAGAAAGAGGCGTTTGAGTTATAAATATATCGCTGTTCGCCCACATAAATCTGAACCTCAGTTCCGATACGTTGCTCCAACATGTTAACAAACGTTTCTTGGACTGGAGTCTTCCAACACAATAATTGGACCTGGATAGAGACCGCTTTGTTGGGTTTACCGCTGCTAGGGCTTTGTTATGTCTTGTATGTGATTTGGCTGGACTGCAGCGACCATCAGGGGCTGGCCAAAGAGGAGGTCCCGGAAGAATCGCCTGCAACCGAAGATTATTTATTTTTGGAGACCCATTTGTTCTCGAGTGGATACTCCGCCAGCATTCATCAAGTTGAAGCTCTTGATCAGCAGCCATCGTTGGCGCCTTCAGCAGCCATTATGCAACGAAGCAGAAGCAGGGGGAGCCACCGGTTTCCCAGCCCTGATCCTAGCCCTGGCACAAGTATCGGGCCCAGCCCTAGACCCAGCCCTGGGCCTAACCCCGTGGGCAAGGATCGTCAGCTGAGAACAGAATTAAGGTTGGTTCGCAATGGCCGAAAAAGACGAGCATCATCGCCTAAACAATATGAGAAAACTACAATTAAAGGGATTCCAAGCATCTCCGCGTACTAGGAATCCATACCCGCATACTGGGACTCATAAAAAGTACTAGTCATTTAAATAAAGCATTATTCCTCTAGCTGCCCAGGCAACCCGGTCCCTGGGCAACGGGTGGTCGTGGGCAGCCTAGCAACTCATACCATGGATTGGTTTGGCCGCATAGGAGGAGGTCCAGGCGGAGGAGCAAAGTCGTCAAGTTCCATGTTGTTTGTGGATGCTCGTCGCACCGCCTTGGCAGGCGGTTGCAAATGCTCTTCGTAGGAAGGCAGATTGTTGGCAATGAAGTTGCCATGGGCGTCATAAAAGCCTGCGTCATGGTCGCCCATGCCTTCGATATAAGGAGGAACAGGATCCGGTTCGTTTCGAGCATTACGATGGCTTGAATGATGGGCCGGCACCATCCAAGTGGTGCCTTGCAACGGCCGACCCTGCATGGCCCTGCGAGATGAGTAGCGATATAGCATGCCGACCATCATGCAGAAAAACACAACGACACAGACAATGAGAATCCACCTTCCCCAGGACGACCAGCCGCCATTGCCGCAGCCCAAGCCCCAGCAATAGCTGTTATCGGTGCTCATAGGGGGGTTTTAGTGGAGTATATACAAGATAGAGAGGGGTGGTGGCTGCTTAGTACTTTTGGTGGCTGCTTAGTCGGGGAACGGGGCTGACAAACGTGAGTATTATAAACCGACATTCTCGCTGCTGCTGCTGTCAGATTATTCATTTTCGCCGACTTGTCGGTCGAAAGGGTTAGGGCCGAGCACATGGGTCACTCAACTTAAGGAAATAGTTTTGGCTAAAAGGGAGGGGGATTGCAAGGGGGTGTAAGGATGCGTCCCGAACCAGGAAAGGCTAAATGCATTGTTCATAAACGTAAAAAAGGTGCTAGACTTTGTAGGCCGCAGGTGGCTGTGGAAGACTGTCCCGAACATAGTACTGATTTTTCTCTCCCCACGGATGCTCTCGCTCGGATTTTGGCATTGTGGGGTAGCTGTCCTGCTCGCGATACAGTGAGGGGAACATCCAGGCAGTGCCGGCTATTGGTGCGTGCCCATTCTTCATGCGTCGGCGAGACATTCCATACGTAGCCGCCACGATCATTAGAATAAAGAAAAGCACCATTGCACCTAGCATGACCCAGCGGCCCCATTGATGCCAGGCATCAGTATAAATATACCAGCACTGTCCGTCAGTGTCGCAAGAGTAAACGGGAGCGACCATTGACACAAAACGATAGACGCCTCCAAAAAAAAGGAAGCAAGGAGGAAGAACGATCTTTTTTGGTCTGGCACTGACGATAAGCCGTAAATTGGCCTGCATTAAACCCTCGCCCTTCCTGGCTGGCCTGCCATTGGAGACGCCAAGACTGTGGGGGGCTCAGACCCCCAGCACGACCCATGTTCCGAATGCAGATCTAGCTTTTTGCAAGCTTCTTGTCGGATGATTGATATGAGAAACATAGAAGGCTCACACAGGATAATAATTGGCATTATTTTTGCGTGCAGACCCGCACGTATGACGCCAAACCCTAACCTAGGGGGCGGGTAGGGCCGCAACCCATCGCCAGCATCACCTGCATGTGTTGATGAAACATATAAACATGGAGAAGAGTAACAGAGCAATTAGTAGCTATAGAAAGCGAATTAGTAGCTCGGCGACCTTGCTGTCGAATCTGTCGATTCTTTTGTCCAGCACTGAACAACTCTGGTTAGAACAGTTCATACATTTACTAGCTGCACTGTCCGCCGCCCTACGGTGGGCACACGACAAAACTAACTCGGAGGTGTACTAGGTAATATCTAGATGGGGTGCTATGCGGGGAATTCCCCCGCACCCCCTGGGCCGCCTCACGGCGGAGGGTTAACCAGCTGCCCTACATACCGTCCCCATACGCGAACCGACGAGTTTTAGCACGGCGAGTTAGTTGAAAAAAGACATATATGTACAGCGTGTTGACAACCACACCCCGCCAAAACAGCACCTTGTGTTATATAGACGCATTCCGAGACTCATTGCCGACAACAGTCGAAACACCGTGCCTCACGTCGATCACGGTGTTCTTTGTGCGAGCTTTGACTGTTGCTGGCCGCCGCGGTTCTTGGAGCTCCACGTAGTCACTGTCGGAACCTGCGATGAATGCACATAGATAGTAGTCTTTTGTTTTGCGTTTCATCGGTACCCTTCAAGTGAGTGCGTGTCTGTATCCGCTGTAAGGCGGCCCAGGGGGTGCAGGGGACTCCCCCGCAAAAGATACCCCTATGTAGCTATTCCCCAGTACATCCCCAAGCGAGTGCGTGTCTGCATCCGCCGTAAGGCGGCCCGGGGGTGCGCGGGATTCCCCCGCAAAAGCAGCTCTCTGTAGTTATGTATAGGAGCTAAAGCGTATCACGCGGGCCTAGAAGAGCGGGTCCGAACTGGAGCTAGTAGGAGATTAAGAGCAATTAGTAGACAAAACGAATTAGTTAATTAGCGGGAAGTTTACTCTGTTGCGACGAAAGCCCGACCGGCTCAGTGGCAGCAGCGAGTTGCAGAGAGTTAGAAAAAGGTATTATACAGGCTCGTCGCTTTCCGAGTCGATGATTTCCTTGTCGACTTTGGGCTGCGCAATAGGCGCTGCAGCGATGGCGCGTGACAGTGCAAGACACTTTTGCTTGTCCTTTTCAAACAGACCCTGGCTCATTTCCTCGCGCACAATGTCCACATCATCAGGGAACCATACTTGCTGGATAGCCAGATACATGATGCGTGGCAGGAGCGCGAGAATCAGTGACAGCAGCGAAACGGCCCAGAACGAGAGGTTGCCGTAGCAGATGACGGCCGACTTGTAGAACTGCGAGGATGTGGGGAAGGACGTGTAGATGCCAGTCCATGCGAAAATCAAGAAACTCGAGATGATCACGCAGGCCAAAGAAAGCCAATCCCAGCGCCGCTGGTTCATGAGAACAAACGCGTTACAGGCCGTGACGGCCGCGGTTGCCGCGTAGACGCCCATGGCCTCGCGATAGTTGTTGCCTTGGCCGCTGTGGCTGGGCATACGGCCGTTGTAAAACACGCAAAACGCAAAGAAAAAACAGACGGCCGATTGATAAATGCCATCAGATGCGTAGGCAAAGAACTTTGCACGCGTAAACGCGCGCCGAAGAATGCCTTTGGCGTACAGCTGCGGCACCGCCAAACAGACATAGTCGGGCACGTCCTGGTCCAGACAGCCCATAAACACGACCGGCAGCGACGTGAAGACAGAGTTGAACAGCGTCAGATACGTGTAGTCGAACAGATACGACTGGTCCATGTCTGTGAAAATGCCGTACCAAAACAGCACCATGGTGAAGACAAAATTCTTGTAGAGCAGGTTTGCCGTCATCTCGGCAATGCGGTTGTAGGACCAGCGGCCGTGGACAAGCACCAGCCGCTGCAGGAAGCGGAACTGGCCGAACGCGTAGTCCGACGACATGGCGGCCTGCCGGCCCTCTACGCCCACGATGCCGACGCCTACATCTGCCTCCTGGATCATTGCCACGTCGTTGGCGCCGTCGCCGATGGCCAGAGTAGTGACATCGAAGATGGTTTTAATAATGTGCACGACGGCAGCCTTTTGCGACGGTGACACGCGGCAGCACAGCACCGATTTACATTGCTTGCCCAGCAGCGCAAACTCGCGCGACAACGACACGTCGCCCACCACCACGTCCAGCGTCTCGCCGTCAATGATGAGCGCGTGCGTGGCCGGCGGCGGGCGGTGGTCAGCCGCGGCGGCCTTGATGGTCTCGTCCGACACGGCCAGATTCAGCTCTTTCAGATACTTCTGGAGATCTGACGGCTGCGTGGCGACCATCAGCTCCATGTCGTTGTTGAGCAAGTTACATGAAAAGCCAATGGAGATCGCGGTCTCGATCTTATCGCCGGTCAGAACCCACAGCTTGATGCCGGCCATACCGAGCTGCTGAATGGTGTCGGGCACGCCGACCTGCAGCAGATCTTCGATGCCAGTTCCGCCGACCAGCGTGAGTCCCGACTCGAGCTCGTCGCCGACCTGCGCCATGAGCGTGTCGCGGTCGGGCGACGCCATGGCCGACGCGTAGCGCTCGACCCACGCGTGCGCAAAGTCTTCGCTCACCTCGCGGTACGCGATCATGAGCGTGCGCAGACCCTCGTTGGCGTAGTCCGTGAGCACGTCGACCATCTGCGGGTCGGGCGGTGCGCCCAGCCGCTTGGAAATCACGTTGTCGGCGCCCTTGGACAGCACATAGTACCGCCCGTCCGGCGCCTTGACCAGCACCGACATCCGCTTGCGCGCCGACGTGAACATCAGCGTCTGCAGCACCTCGTACTGCTGCATGGCGCCGCGGTTGTCTACGGTGACGTGGCCCTTGGCGACCTTGGTCAGAACAAAGCCCAGGTCGCGCGCGGTGGTGACCAGCGCGGCCTCGTCGGGGCTCTGCGATTTATAGACTAATCTGCCGTTCTGCTCGGCCGTGGTCACGTTATTGCACAGCGCCAGCACCAGTCCGAACTGAATCAGTTTGTTCTGCTGCGCGCGGCCCGACGCGCCGGCCAGATCGGCGATGATCGGCGCAGAAACCAGCTCGATCTCGGAGCCCGACACAAACGGGTTCTTGAAGGTTTTCTCCATCTCCTCGACCATCCGGTGCCGCTCCAGAGCAATCTCGTGCGCCATGCGCTCGCGCTCGGCGTCCGCGTCGCCGCCCTGGCGCTTGAAGTTGCCGGCCATGGCCTCGGTGAACGCAATGCCGTAGCTCTTGTTGCCAACAACCGCCTTGCGGAACACCATGGAGTTCTGCGTGAGTGTGCCTGTTTTGTCGCTAAAAATAAACTCCACCTGGCCCAGGTCGTCGCTAATCGACCATGTCTTGGGCGTGCATGGGTAGTCCATGGCATCGTCAAACATCTGGATATCCGACCAGATAAAGAACGCCTGGACTGTGCGGACGATTTCAATGGAAATGTAAAGCGAAATAGGGATCAAATTCTGTAGCAACACCATGGCGGCCCAGAAGTTGACGAAGCCCGAAAGCGCCGGGTTTCTAAGAAGCGACGACTGCTCGAAAAACTGCGCCGAGTTTGTTTTGGAGCGGAATTTCAGGCCCTCGACAAGGCCGCTCACAAACGACAGCAAAAACAGCAGCGCAAACGACACAAACGTGTAAAAATTCAGGTCCCGCGTCAGCCGCGACCGCTTCGTCGGCGTCTCGCCCGCATTCAGCATAATCTTGGACTCGAAGCCAGTGTATACGACGTAGCCGATCACCCAACGCGTGTTCCGCAGCGTGGCACCACGCGGGATGAAGTTGGCGGGCGTCAGACTCTCGTCCTTGCCGTTCACGTGCACCGTCCAGCCAAACGATTCTAGGTTTGAGTTGGCGTTCTCGACCTCGAGCCAGAACTCGGCATTGGCAATATCTCGCGAGTGGCGCAGCATGTGCGTGCCGAGAATGGCCTGACGCGGCTTCAAATTGGTCTCGCCATCGAGGTTACGTGTCTCGATGAAAACTTCACCTTCCGGGTCGCTAGAGGAGATAATTGCCACGTCTGCAGGAATGCTTTCGTTTTCGTAGATCTTGATAAACTGCCCGACCACAATATTCTTCCAATATTCCCGCTTGAAGCGCACATGAGACCGAGCAGTCCGGCGCGTATCTGTGGACGGTCGGAACGAGCGGCGGTCGAGCGATGGTCTGAAATCAAGCGAAGAGCGCCAATCAGACTGACGCGTTGCCGCCCGTGCAAGCCCTCCGCCACTTTCTGCGTGCGCACCCGTGCGAGGGGCAGTGGCCATAGATGGTCTTGGCGTAGAAGTGACAGGAGCCAAATCAAGTTGGCGTTTCGGCTTCTTGCGGGTAATAAAGTGCCATACGCGTGAGTAGAAGCGCGAACAGGCCTTTTTAAACGCTCGCCACGGCCCCACGTTGCCTACAACGACGTTGTTGTTGTCTACACCAACCAGCACGGTCGTGATCTCATTGTTCATCTCGCGGTCAAGCAGCTGTCGCCGGTAATCTTCAATGGCATCTCGAATAGCCGTAACAACAACAATGGCAATGATAGGCACGGCACCCAAGCCGGCATTGCCGACGCCAAAGATGGAAAAGCCGGCGAGAATAGCAACCGCCAAAAAGTAGATGTTGGCGACATTCATGAACTGCAAATACAGATTCTTGGGGATGAAATTAAGCGGAGTGTACTTCGTCGTGCGGATCTTGTTGGACGAGTACGTAGCCTTGGGCAGGTCGGTTTTGGAGTCCAATTCATCCGCTGGAATGGGCACATTGTGATACAGGTGCCGCGGGTCTTTGTTGACCTGTCGCTCCTTGAGATCTAGCAAACTGGCCAGTCCAGGCACGTGCGAGAATGCCGCATTGAGCAGAGCACTCGGTGAGCGCGACTTCTTCGACTGCGCCTTGGACGCCTGGAGAGCGTTAGCTGCAGGCTGCGCCATGACTAACACGAATCGGTGCGTCTGCATATATAAGACATCTTCCATGCTGACATCGCGCCGTTTGTCAGATTCTGCATGCATACCTCACCGCTTAGTCCGCGGCATGCGCCTTTATTTACTTTGTATTTTTCGTCGACAACAAGTTCGTAGATTTGGACTGCGTTTTCTAGTTTCTTTTTGTAACTCTCCGAGCTAAACCTAGTGATTCTTTTTTTCTTTTTTTTTTTAACTCTCCGGGCTAAAGCCCGTCGGTTTTCCGCCTTAAGGCGGTAGATTGGGGTGGAGCAGCTCCGCCGTAAGGCGGCCCAGGGGGTGCGGGGGAATCCCCCGCAAACACACTGTCTCTGTAGCTCTTTTATCTCTTTTCTTTTTGCCTATAGCTCTCTGAACTAAAGACCCTTGGTTTTGCGCCTTTGGCGGTAGACTGGGGCGGCTAGGCGGCCCAGGGAAGGCGTGTGAATCCCCCGCAAAGATACGCTGTCGTTGCTTTCAGCGCTCTATGGGTTAAAGCGGTGATTCTCAACCCAGCGGCGGTCGAGCCACGAGCGCAGTCCCCGCCGAGGGAAACACCAGGGTCGCCAGGCACCCATACGCAAAAACACGCATTCTGAGCTTTAAGCAAAGAATTCTGCGACATTAAGCGTCGGCTTCACATGCCAAGGCGTAGACAAGGTCTTACAATAGGAATAGATGCTAAATACGAATTCAATAAATAGTCGGCTCGGCAGCTGGCGCGCGAGCCGAACCGGGGCCGTCCTTGTTTTGTGGGGTGCGGCAAACCGGACATGTGCCGTTGACTCGCAGCCAAGTGGCGACGCATTGCAGATGGAGCGCGTGCCCGCAGCTGGTCTGCACAGTCGGGTCGTCCAAGGACTCGAAACAAATAGGACAGCTGTCGTTGACTTTAACAAACGACAATCGGAACTTCTTTGTTGCTCGCCGATACACTACGGCCTCGGATAAATAGTTGATGCCGAGCCGTAACGTCGCGTAGCTGTCACGTAAAATATGCACAGGAAGATACCATTTGGATAATAGCAGGTGCGACAGGGCCCAATAAACAAATAACTTAATGGTGGCCGCATACAGATTGAGCAGCGTCCAGAAAATGCGGCTCTGCGGCCAGAGAAACTGGCCGGTCACCGCCAGCAGCTCGCCGTACAGAATGGCGATCTCGGCAGCAAGTGCCAACGCCAGTGGCGAGCAGCCCTCGGTCCGGAAAATCGACGCCGACATGGCATGCAGCCAGGCCATGTCGCACATATGCAGGGCCGCCAGCAGCAATCCAAGGCGCTTGCGCCGGCGGCCGGTCTGGTTGGCACGAAAAGCAGCGACTTTATGGAACCACTTGAGGGCCAATGGTGGCAGCAGCGTCACAATTGTGCGCACGCCGACCGGCTCGCGGAAACACATCATGGCAACGGCGACTTGACAGAGCGTCGAGAGCATCTGCGTCTGCAGGTCGTTCTTTTCCGATGCTGTGAGCGGGCCAAACACGGCCGAATGGATGCCTTTTACACATAAGACCACAGGAATGCCCCAGGCTAGCGAGGGGGGCGCATCTTTCATGGAAGGCGTCTCTATACTGTGTCGCTGGTTATGCAGGGACCTCGGGCTTTTTTATTAATTAATTTAATTATTTACCTGCTGATATAAGGGGCAGTGTGCTTATATCAGCGGGGCGGTGGAAATAGAAAACAAAAGGCCCTGCACGCGTGTATGTTCACTTTTTGAGCTCCCCCAACTAAAACCTGCCGGATTAAGTCTTGGGCCGGCGCGCATGTATATGCTCCTTATGGCAAACTTTTTATTTTTATAGAAATGGTGCGGACCAGTTTATTTTTCTTTTATCAAGGATCGGGCAGTGCGATAATATAAGCACGCCTATAATAACTGCCGGGTAAACGGACTTGACTGTGGGGCACTTCAGAGCTGGCACTTCAGAGCTGGCGATTCGCGAGGGATTCCCCCGCACCCCCGGGCCGCCTTACGGCGGAAGTTTATTCCTCACATTTATTTTGTGATTCCTCGAGCAAGAACTCGTCCCATTCTACCTTGCGGCAGCCCGGGGAAGAATCGAAAAAAGTGGCTTCCGGGTAAACGGACTTGCATTTTAAGAGTGCGAAAGCGCCGTGACAAAGCGAGCACATGCTCGCTGACGGTTCTTTATCCTCTGGGTCATGGTGGAATGTCCGCCGAACTTCGGCATGGTCGCGAGCGACTTGTACCGGTCGTCGTTTCCTCGGGCGGAGCATTTCAGTTTTCTGGAGCGGCTTCACCTGAAAAGCATTCTGGTGCTTCTGCCCGAGCCGTATCCGGCCGAGAATGCTGCTTTTTGTGAACGCAATGGCATCAAGCTGTTCCAAATACCGCTTTCTGGCAATAAAGAGCCGTTTGTGTATGTTGATCCGAAAACAATTGCAAAGGCTCTGAAGATTGTCAATGATAAAAGCAATTATCCTTTGCTCATTCATTGCAACCAAGGCAAACATCGCACGGGGTGTGTTGTAGGATGCTTCCGTCGAATGCAGCGCTGGTCGTTGTCGTTAATTTTCGAAGAATATCGTCGATATGCGTTTCCAAAGGTGCGTCCTTTGGATCAGCTCATGATTGAGAGTTTCTCGCCCGAGTCTGGATTTGCCGATAAAGAGGAGTTATTGGAGCAATTGGAGGAAATGTGTGGTCGCCCTGATGATGAAAGTGAAAACGATGCACATCAAACGGATGATCAAGCGGATCGGATAGTGGAACTGCCCCCGGACTCTGAGGACGTCTCAAGCAAAGACCCCAAAGACCCCAAAGACCCTAAAGACTCCAAAGACTCCAAACAGGATCCTCTGAAGAGCCCCGGGGCCAACCTCAAACTCCTAAAGGATACGCCCGTAAAGGATACGCCCGTAAAGGATACGCCCGTAAAGAACACACCCCTAAAGGACACACCCCTAAAGGACACACCCCTAAAGGACGCACCCCTAAAGGAAACCCCTTACTCTCCCCAGCCTAACCTGCCTCCTTTGGAGACGGCGCCCAATAAACAGACCAAGCCGGCCAGTGCCTCGGGCGACGCCGACAAAAAGTACACGGATTGGCAGGTCTCGCTGTGGAACTAGCTTCACACAATACTCCTTAGGACAGCCACAGCACCGCGTAACTAGACTGGCTCTAGAGCGCCTGAAGACTACATAGACAACTAGACACAGATGTACTATAGACCTCCAGGATCCTTTCTTTGTATCGTGGGATCGGTTGACTATTGCTTCTCCATCTATAGTCAAAAAAAAAAAAGCAGATGCTAGAAAACTAGGTATTTGCGGGGGATTCCCCCGCACCCCCTGGGCCGCCTTACGGCGGAGTCTAGGCTAACCACAGCCGTAGTCTACGGACTTGAGGCGGAAGCCTGACGAGCTGAGCTTTGGGAGTTCTTGAATGGTGGGCAGTGTAGGCTACCGACGAACGTTAGCTCGGAGAGTTATGAAAAAAGAATAATAGTAGTGCGCGCCATAGGCTGCTCCGTTAGGTGGGAAACCAACATCACCGCAGCTTTTCTTTTTTCCTTTTTTATAACTCTCCGAGCTGAAGCTCGTCGGTTTGCCGCCAGAAGGCGGTGGACTGGGGAGGGTGGTTAGAATCTACTTGGTAGGGCGTATCTCCCCCCATTGGGCGGCCCAGGGGGTGCGGGGGAATCCCCCGCAAACGCCAGCGGAGCTTTCTTTTGAAGGAAAAAAGAGTTTTTATTTTTATATTTAGCGCGGCGAGCGCCATCGAATACATAAACTAGTCCTGTTTTTTAGCTAGCAGCTGGCGCAGCAACGGCTTCTCCGAGTACGCCATGGCCGCCACCAGCACGGCGCCCAGGCCGGCGTCAATAAGAAGGCCGCGGAAGGACGCGACGGTGCCGAGCCCCCACGCGGTGGCTGTGACGGCGGCCGCGGCGGCCAGCACGAGTCGGTTGGGCAGCACGCGCGCGAGCCAGCCCGCCTGCCGCTGCTCGGCAAAGTAGGCGCGCGCGTAGCCGAGGGCCCAGCCGATGCGCAACAGCATGGTGAGGATCTGGGCGGCGACGAGGCCGACGGCGCCTTTGTGGAAGACACTCACAAACAGGTAGGCAACCACGACAAAGGCGGCCGCGAATCCCATCATGGCAGTGCCCTGGCGCTTGAGGTCGCCCAGCGAGGCGGTGGACTGAACAAACGCTTCCAGCGCGCCGTTCCAGGCTAAAAACGGCAGATAAATCATGTATGCCGCAAAGACCTGCGGCGCGTCGGTGTCTGCCCAGCGCTTGTTGACCACCAGCGAGAGGATGTAGGGGGCTGCGACGACACCGAGCGACGCGGCGATCAGGCCGAGGTAGACGTAGACGCGCAGCGTCGTGGTGAGCACGGACGCGGCCATGTCTGCGGCGTGCACATCGCCGTCGTGTGTGTCGGGCGCATGTGGCGCCGGCGGCGTCGGCACCCGCAGATGCCCGCTTCCACTGGCGCCTCCGTTTGTGGAGATACCGGTGGAAGCGCCTAGTGCAGTGTCTACGGATGTGCTTTTAGAGGAAGGAGGAACGGGCGCCAGAGCGGCGGGTCCCATTGGAGACAGCGGCGTGGTAGGTGTTCTTTTCGGGCTCTGGGGTGGCGATTTCTGGCCGCGTTGCGGTAATGTTTTTGCGAAAACGCCTCGTAGAGCCTCTTCGATCGGAAACAGCGCCAGGCGCGCCAGGAGCGAGCCGTAGTTGGCGGCCAGCGCGTAGACGCCCTGCTGCTCGAGCGAAATCATCAGCGACACGGCAATGCGGTCGCCTTCGGTCAGAAAGTACTTGAGAACGGCTTGGGCGCCCATTCCCGCAGCGCGGCGGCTGACGGCCGGATCAAAGAGCATGCGCTCGTCGTTCTCGCCCCACACCCGCTTAAGATAGAGTTTGAAGGATTCGTGGCGAGAAAACACGACGGTGCGCAGATAGTAGGCACCGCACACGACCAACGCGTAGGCAAGCTGGCCCGCGGCAAACGCCAGAATGGGCGGGCTGCCCAGCAGCGCAATCAGCGCAAACGAAACGACAGTGCGAGCGATGGCTCCCTGCGCCTCGATGCGCGCGCGCTGGCCAAGCTCCATCTTTAGTTGCGTCACCAGAAAGCACGGCTCCGCGAGCACCTCGACGGCCGCGGCCAGGCCGTAGATGGCCGCAGCCGCCTTGCCCATCTCCGAGCCGTCGCCGGCCCACCACATGAGTGCCGTCATGGCTGCCGAGAGCGGAAGCCCCGCCGCAATCGATAAATAGCCGAGGTTAACGGTCTCTTGCACTGTTCCTGAGACGGTGCCGTGCACGGGACCGCCGTCGACGCGGTACTCGTCTGGAGCGCAGCCCGAAAGAGCCTGCCGTTGCGACGCAAACCGCACCGCGTCTCGAGCCAGTGACAGCACGGTGATGCCGCCAAACTCGAGCTGCGACGACGCCCCCAGCTCGCGGGCCGACACAAAGCGCAGCGCGAGCTGGTTGAGCACAAACGTCAGGGCCTTGGACAGGACCTGTGCGCCGGCCAATGCGCCTGCTCCGGACGCAAACGACGTGAACTTGGACGGAGCAGGCGCTCCTGCGGCTCCTGAAGCCGACGACGCCGCTCCTGCAGCAGACGACGGGCCTGAAGCCACCCGCGGAGGAATCAAGACCGTCGACGAGCGCTTGCGAGAATGCCGCCGGAAAACGGGGCTGCCCGGGTAGCTTGTTCCGGCCGTCGGCTCGCAGCGGTCGCTTTGCTCTGTATTTATGGTCGGCAGCAGCGCCGGAGACGCTCTGTCGGCGCCGGAATTCGAACGCACGCGCGAATGCATTGCCTTGAAAAATGTCCGGTCGTCAGGATGGTTAGGCAGCACAAGGGGGGACCCTTGTATGCAGGCGGCACCGAGAATAAAGTTCGTGCATCCCTCTCGATCCGCGCTGGACGGGCATGCTTTTTGGGGGGATTCGCATCACAGGCGCTTTAAAAGTACTTTTACGATTTATTTATGGTTTTTTGACCGGCCGTTGGCGCGTTTATGCTGGCTACACAGCCGCTCTCAATGAGGCTGAATGGCTGCACAATTGGGATGCAGGGGTTAGGCGCGACTTTCTTTATCAGGCCGCCTTGATACGCTCTATGGGTCAACTCTAGTAAGGGTCAACTCTAGTAATTTATATTCGCTTTCTTTTTTATATATCACTACTAGGATATTATTTTTCTTTTTATAACTCTTATCATTTTCTTTTTTTTAAGTATCTCTCCTAGCTAGCCTCGTCGGTTTCTCGCCTAGGCGGTGCTCTCTAGCGCCTGTTTTTCTTTTTTGTTTTTTTTTTAACTCTCCGAGCTAAAGCTCGTCGGTTTTCCGCCTTAAGGTGGTATTCTCTACCGCACCTTGTTACCTTGTCTTTATTAACTCTCCGAGCTAGAGCTCGTTGGTTTTCAGCCAAGGCGGTGCTCTCTACCGCCTGTTTTCTTTAATTTAATTATTTTTTAACTCTCCGAGCTAAAGCTCGTCGGTTTTCCGCCTTAAGGCGGCACTCTCTACCGCGCATCGCTCTCCTTCCCTTACTTCAACTTGGAGCTTGGCGGTGGCCTCTAGTCAATAGTGTTGATTTCTTCCGCCGCAGGAGGCGAGAGGAGGCGGAGCGTTCCCCGCGAATGGTTGGCGCTGCAGTATATGTTTAAATTCGGTGAGCGAAACATTGAGCTGCATTAACAGTGTGCTCCCTAGTCCTATAGCCCTACCTCTGCCGAAGGCGGCCCAGGGGGTGCGGGGGGTTCCCCCGCGAATAGTAGTTTGTATAGATGCTTTTATTTATATCTACGTTCTAACGCGACGTGCTAGAGCCCGTTGGCCTGGTTGAAGCCCTTGATGATTTCGCCCGCGAAATTGGCGAAATCGGTGCCGCCGACACGGTCGTCCAGCCGCGGTTGGCAGAATACCGCTAGCGTCGACCGCCAGAACCGCGGATCGCCCGCCACGCGGTGCGGCACGGCCTTGAAGCGGCCCTCGGTGAGCGCCTCCAGCGCCGATCCGGTCTGGATCGCAATGCAGTCGTCGGGAATGTCGACCTTGACGGGACTGCCGTCGCGGGACCGGATCCACAGACCAGCATCGCCCGTCTCGGTGACCGGCTCAGGGCCCCAGAGCGCAGAGGTCAGGGCCGTCAAGCACGAGTGGTCCAGATGCTCTCCACACCACGGATCCTCGGCCGATTTTGGAATATAGTAGTGCAGCAGACGGGCCTTGTGGGTGTCGCTGTTGGCAACAATCTCCTGTAGCGGCTTGGCAAGGCCGGCCAGTTGGCTCTCCAGCGCGTGATCGCATGCCTTGGCAACCGTCTCAGTTACATTCACCATGTACGCAATCAATTTCTGCAGGTTTTCCTGGAAATGCGGAATCAGCGACTCCTCAGGCCAAACATTCGCATGTACATACTCTGCACACTGCGGGTATTTGTCCACTGTTTCCTGGTCGGGGCCCTGCAGGCCCGGCTGCCGCACGAAATTGCAATTGACGTAAAACGAGCCTTTGTTGATATCCGGCTGGCCATTGGCCAGCGTTTCGCGGCCCCGTGACCACCCCACTATCCAGTGGCTTTCGGGCACCTCGAGCAGAGCGAGTTTTTCCGCAGGCAGCTCGGCCAGCTGCTTGGCGCTGCTCAAAACGCTTTTCCGCAGCGAGATATAATCGCTGCTGAGATCCTTGATCACAAGAATGCCCAGAGACGATGGACCGAACGCGCGGTTCAACGCCGCGTCGCATTTTCCGGCAGCCAAGTCTGCGAGGCTAACGGTTTCTGCATGCATGATAAAGTATGCGGGGTCCAATCGAATATTATTCATACGGCACCATTATAAGAATGCTTTGATAATTGCGTGGAATATGCATGAACATGAAAAGTTGAAGATTCCGCACTAATAATATTTGACTGGGGATATTTTAGATGATAATCCGGGTTCCTTTATACAATTAAGGGGTCCATAATTGGGTAAGGGTTTGTGGCTTGTGGCTGTTGATGGCTGGCGGCTGCTGGCCCTTTACTTGGTTTTGGAGACTGTCAAATAGAGTTCAGTAAGTATCAGAAACGATTGGATCAAATAGAGATTTAGACGGTGAGTATCTAGTGCCAGTAAACATACTGGTGCGTTTTGAATACAGAGATTGTGCTGGTCCTGTGCATTGACTTTTAACCAGGACTCAAAACTATACAGATCTAATATTAATCATGACCAATATTCTCTCGGCCAACGGAAACAGAGACCTCCGAAGACAGTACCTCAATCAGGTAAACTATAGCTGGGCACGGGTTCCATTTCGGAAAGCGGGACCGCTATGACCGAAAGTCATAGCACAAAACTGCGGTTAGGGCCTGTGTTCGGAAAACACATTCCCGAGTCAGCTCTGTTCAATGAATTTCGTCCAAAATCCATATCGACGTGGTCAATTAGAAAGTTTCATATCCAATTACTCATTTTGATACTCAAATATTTGCTTTTGCAGCCTACAGGGCCTGCATATATTGCCATGATAAACCGCCTTAGAGATTGGTACAGCAAGCATCGGCCTAACCCTGAAATATATATATATATGTGAGCTATTTCCTCAATTAAAGCAATCAAACAATGTCTCGCATCGAAATCCCTAACAAGTACTTCCAGATTGCTGCTGTGATCAACTTTCCTCCTAACTTCGACGACAAGAAGAAGTATCCTGCTCTTGTGGTCGGCCATCCCGCCAGTGGCTGCAAGGAACAGACGTCGGGTGTGTATGCAAAGGCTCTTGCTGAACATGGCTACATTACTATCGCCTACGATGCATCTTTCCAGGGTGAATCTGGTGGACTTCCGCATTTCAAAGAGAACCCCGAAGAGCGTGTGAACGACTTTAGTGCTGTTGTTGACTATCTGGAAACGCTTCCCTACGTTGACGACAACAGAATTGGCGTGGTTGGAATCTGTGCATCAGGAGGCTACTCTCTCGGTGCAACTACCCGTGATCACCGTATCAAGGCACTGGCCACCGTTTCCCCTGCTGATCTCGGTGCGCCTTTCTCTCGCGGCTGGGATGGCAAGGGCAAGACTTCGGACGCACTCCCTACCATTGAGGCATCTAACAACGACCGGACTGCGATTGCCAAAGGTAGCGAGCCTACAATTGTGCCTTATATTCTTCCTGCCGACCAGGCTCCTCATCCCGAGCTCAAGGAAGGCTGGGAGTACTACTGCACCCCTCGTGCTCAGAACGCAAACTCCCCCAACAAGGTGTTGCTTTCCAGCTTGGCCGCATGCTTTGCTTTCGACCCTTTCGCCCATGTGGAGGAGCTCCTGACCCAGCCGGCGCTATTTGTGTTTGGCGAAAAGGCGGCCACCCGCTGGATTTTCGAGGAGCAGCTGCCACGCTTCAAGAACAAGTACGAGACGGCATACATTCCTGGAGCCAGCCACTTCGATCTCTATGACCACAAGGTTCCTGAGGTTGTTCCTCATCTCGTCAAGTTCCTCGACGCCAATTTGGCCTAAGCTACAGGCATGGAACACGCTGCCTGCATGAGCATGCACCCAACCATGCGCGGAGCACTATATGCACGAATCAATGCAGGGAGCACAAAATCCAAGGAGCACAGGAGAACAAATCTATCCCGAGAAATATATAAAAATGCAGCTATATCGAGAATATAATACATTTTTTCAAGAAGAAACATAGAAACTGTCAAAATAGTTGTAAAAATACAGGGCTAGGATGAGCAGTAAGCATGTCCAACTACGCCTGGCTCCCAGCCATGGCGATTCCGTGGTTTAATCCCATGAATGGCAATGTGAAACGGCCCAAAAAACGGCCTTCTTCCAAAATCTCCGATATTTCAGAAACGGAAATCGTCATCGACTTTGCCGCTCTGCCTGTTCCTGACCAGATCACCGACATTGTTGTCGTGGAATTCGACAGAGCTCTGTTCCATACGCCAACGTCGAACTTGGATCTTTTAAGTGCGTCGGCAGCTCGCTTGCTCGAAACTGGCCTAGGCGACTATAGCTGGTGGACGTCTCCTCAGGTACTGGAAGCAGCAGATAAGCATTGCCAGCAGTGGAACGAGCCGCTCGTGGAGCTACTGAAAGTGGCCGCCGAGTCGGACCAGGTCTTTACGGTTGTTGTTTCTGGCCGTACGGCTGCGAACGAGCCGCAGATCAAAGCCATGCTTGCGTCGCGGGACATCAATGTTGATCTTGTTGTGACTGGCGAAGCCAACCAGCCTATTCGGGGAAAGAAGGCGGCCCTCGTTACTGGTTTATGGAAGTACTACGGCCATGCACGGCGCTTAACTGTCTACGAGGGTCGTCCAAGGGATGCTCGTGGATTGAGGAACCATATGATGAACTTATCGACACCTGAACGGCCAGGGTTACTGCTCCAAGAAGTGGTGGCTCCTTTAGTGCTTCTTCCTCCTCGCGTAGAGCGTGAGCTGGTGCAATGGGCTGTGGAAGCGTATAATGCAACTAGCGAAGCGCCTCTGCAGACGGAGATTGTCACGCAGTCGTGGATTTTCCGTCTAAGTGAATCCTCCGAATCAAGTCTCCAAGCGCTGATGGCTGAGCATCTGCCTGGCGAAACTGCGCTATTCACGCCGTTGAAGATCTGCCAAGGCGATATCGACTTGGATATCAGGCAGCGGGTCGGACCGCGGGGGACAATGTCACAATGGAAAGTCAATGGCATTGTTTCGAACCCAGAAAGGTCTCCTGCCACAGTTGTTGCTGTTCTCGAGCCGTTACGGCCAGGAACGTCGACACTTCGGCCGCCGCGACTGCCTCTGTGCCGTTCGCAACGGACCATTCCCTGGACGGAGGTTGATATGATCTTGGAGTTTTATGTGGACATCGACCGGCGTCTTTCTCTAGCATCTGCTCCTGCTCCTGCTCCTGCTCCTCCTGCTCCTGCTCCTGCTCCTCCTGCTCCTGCTCCTCATCCTCAAAATTCCCTGTACCCCTCGGGTGCACCTGCCCAAAATGCCCATCTTGGCAACACAGAGGACCAGTACCCAGGTATACCCCGTGACCCCGTTACGGGCAATCTAATTGCCTCGGCTGGTTTCATTAGTGCAGTGCCTCAGGATCCGCACGCCGGCATCCCCGGAGACCCTGTTACGGGCAATCTGATTGTGTCAGTAGGATCTATCAGTGCGACACGTGCGCCAGAACCTGGCCAAGCTGACCAGCCTGGGCCTGAAACACGGTGAATGGCCTGACTTAATGAATGCATCGGAACGTTGTGCAGGCGGATGTGAGCCTACGCAGCCCCGAAGAAGTTTCCCCCGGCCAGTCTTGCTACGCCGAGTGCTACACAACAGTCTTATTTATTAGAATGTAATGCTAAAATAACAAAGCTTCAGCCATAGCCTTGTATTTGCGGGGGATTCCCCCGTACCTCCTGGGACGCCTTGACAGACGACCTTTAGCACACGTAGAGTTAAGAACACAAGAAAAAAACTAAAAAAAAATAGCCAACCGAATCTACCGCCCTGATAATCATAGGTAACACATTGAACAGTTAGTTGCATTCGTATGGGGCAGTCAAGCGGCTAGCTCTTGGAGTTATTGTTCTAAATAGTGCGTGGTACGTAGTTTTTCCGCGCATTGGTTAGAAAACCAGAGCTACAACAGACTGTACAAGAGAACGACCTGAAGGGCTGGTGATGCACGGTGATCTGACGGTCGTTACGTCTGTAGTAGCAGCTCTCTGAACAGAAGAGAACGAGTCAGTCTCAACCATGCGGACCCAAAGAGTGATAAAGAGAACCCGGGAAGGGATTATAAGTGTAATGCTAGTCAACTAATAATACGCCGCGCGGGGGACGCACGCGGGATAATACGCGGCGGCAGGGCGGCACGCTGCCAATCAGGGCGCGCTGCGGAGGTGCTGCGAAAGTGCTGCAGCTGGCGCTCGCTTGGCTCGCCAAACTCGGCTAGGCGCTGACCGGGATCTGGCTCTGGTACTTCTGGAGCACGCGGTCAAACAGCTCGCTCTTTTCCTTGGCGTCGGCGACGGCCGACGATGCCGGCGCCAGACGCGCGCGGTACTCGCCGGCGTCGGCACCCTCGGCCAGCGCCAGCGCGGCTGCCGTAGCAACCACGTCCTCGCTGCCGGGCGCCAGCGCCTCGGCCCGCCGCAGGCTGTCGCCGGCCTCCGGAAACCGCCGCAGCTCCAGCTGCGCCACGGCCTCGCCCAGATGCGAGCGCGCCGTCGCATGAAGCCCGTTGTTCTCCTCGAAAATGTAAAACGCCTTCTGCGCCTGCTCGCCGTTCTCGCGCAGCGCAACCCACGCCTCGCAGAGGTTGAAAATAACGTGGTCGTTCGCCCACTTCTTCGTCTCCTTGACGAGCTTCGCGGCCTCGGCCCCGCGCTGCTGCGCAAGCAGAATGTGCACGCTCAGCATCACGCACTCGAGCGAGCCCTCGTGGGCCTGCAACGTGTCCAGAGCCGCCTCGTACTCGCCCTGGCGCGCATAGATCAATCCGGCAAAATGCCGGACCGTATTGCTGTCGGATCCTTCCAGAATCTTCTCGGCGTCCTCAAACGACGTCGAAAGTCCCGCAACCTGCTCGGCATACGCGCGGATGATCGCCAATCCGGGCTCAGCAATCCCCTGAAGCTCCTCGGCAACTTCAGCGGCCTTGCCCTCGCAAATCCGCGCCCGCAGCTGCAGCTCGCGCGCCTTAATGCGGTCGTCGTCCGGAAAAGACGCCACGTCCGTGCTCACAACCGTGGCATAGTCGCCAGTGTAGAAGCCCTGCTCGAGGCTGTTTAGAGACATGTGGAGGATGACACACTGCCGCGTAATAATATCCCCGGGTCGGGCCTGAAACGGGGGCCGCAGGCGAGATGCACCATTGTGTGGCGCGCCACATTTTCTTTCAGCTTTCTTCAAAAAAATAGAGAATTCATACAGCCGGGTGTTTGCGGGAGATTCCCCCGCACCTCCTGGGCGACTAAAGGCGGAGTACTTGAGCTAGGTTTGGCTGCATAATCCCTGCATCCCAGAGTAAAAAATGATCCAACCGAGGATTGAACTCGGAGCCTTAACGGTACTTTGGAAAACCAATGTAAACGTCACGTGATAACCATTACACCATTGGACCCACTAGGCCAAGAGCCATATTTTTTTCAAAAAAATCAGATTACCAAAGTCCCTTCAACGCTCGTCTTTACGCGCGCGGCCACCCAAACGCCGCTGCCAACGGGCCAATTTGGGCTCCTAAACACATTAAGCGGCAGGCTAGACTACATGATGGGAACCTCCGCCTGTAGGCGGCCCAGGAGGCGCGGGCGACTCCCCACAAAAGTCGGTCTGGTGATCTCTTATACGTATTAAATAACTTCTCGCTGCAAATAAGGTACTAGCGCATATTCTCGATCCAGAATGCGGAGACAGAGTGGGCACGTGCCGGCGACGGTAATTCGCGAATCGACGCTGCCCGGCCGGGCCCCGCAAAGAAGCGCGTGTTTCTGGCATCGACCGTTCCTGGTCGTCCAACGACAAACTCTTTCTCTTTGGGCTCTTCTTCCCGCTCGGTTCGGGTAACATAGATCACATACGCGAGGCCGCCTAACAGAAACAACAGCCATATGCCTACCAACGCACCGGAAATGGCAACCTGGATCTTGAGCTGCGAGTAGAGGCTGTTGATAAACAAACGAAGACCCTCGGTGGCAGTAGACTTTAGCGACGACGTTGACTTTAACGCATCAAAGTTTATTGATCGTTTTGTCAAGGTCGATGTGGTGTTGATGCTGTTGGTTCCGGTGATATTGGCGATGGTGCTGTTGGTGTCGTTGAGGCTGATCACGTCAATTCTCGGCAGGGAGACTTTGGCCTTGTCGTGGACCCAAGTAAGACCTTTCTCCACATTAGCGACCTTGTTTCCAATTAGACACATGACAGCTGCACTTAGCGGCTCGTAAAAGATGGTGCCGCCAAAGGTGGAGTTGATTTCACTGTTGATGCGGTCCATGAACCCGGCAAGCGTGGAGTTCACGGCATCAGAGCCCGTACGGGCCCAGCCCAGCAAGCTGCCATTAACATCGGTTTCCGATAAACTGATTTGCTGGTTCGTAGAGTCTTGCCATGCCAGCATGTCTGCTCTCACTACTGCCGTGGCATTCGTCGCCATAGCTACAACTGTGGGTGCAATATCCTTGGCAGCGGCCGAAAGAATGCGGATCACAACGTACTCCAGGAGAGTAATGATGAACCCAATCAAGCCAACACCCAAGACGCTTTGGGCTGGCTCGTACATGATATATGAAACAAGCCAGCCCGCCCAAACTCCTGGAATGCCCAAGAAAGTGCCGTCCCGCCTAGACTCCAGGAAATCAATGGCCCGAGCCTCAAGCGAACTACCTGTGCCCTGCGACATTAACGACATATTGGCAGCAAGGCTATCGGTACCCGGGTTTCCAATTGGAACGGCATGCATGCTCATTGCCGCATCCTCGCGTCGGTGCCATCTTCGGATGGTAGTGAAAGCGTGGTACACGATCAAAAACAGAATCAGAACACCCAGCAAACCGCAGATGATATTCACCGCACGCGACGAGACTTTGCGACAAAAATCAAAAGCCCGGACGATCTCCAAGCTGTTGCAAGCCGTTGCACTACGCGCAGCAGGCACGTTCACAAGGTCAGAGCGGTAGGTGACGTTGACGCTCTGGACCTTGTTCTTTAGCAAATCAAAAGGCTCGCTGATTAGTGCCTCCACATCTGCCTTGGCGCTATCGTACGTGGGGATATTAGTGCGAAACTTTTCAAGCTTGTCATTGATCGAGGTAGGGATATGCAGATCCTGAAGCTTCCCCAGAGTCAAGTTTACAGTATTGATCTGCTTCTCGCTGCCGGTGATAAACGACTCGATCGTGCCAATCAAGCCAGTAGCACCGTTGATGATCTTGTTTAGTTGCGTAAGTCCTTTGCCGGCCTCATCTACCAAATCAGAGATGGTCGAGTTGGCAAAGTCGACCACGCTCTCGGTCGCATTCAACGCTTCGTTGGCTGCAATATTGACCATCGATACTGTCAAGCATGCCCAAGTACCGATAGTCATCTCGAGAATAAACATGATGAGCTGCTCAACTGCAGTGATCAACATGCCGACGGCCTCAAAGGCCCCGTTGATTGTGCTGGTGATGGCCGACGAGATGATGGAGTTGGCGATCACAGAGGTCTGCTGAGGGACCTCCAAGGCCGAGTTTACGGCACTGTTCATAGCTGTGCATGTTGAAAGGGCAAGCTCTTGAGCCAGATTGAGCCCTGCGATTATTGTCTGTTTCAGCAGTTGCAGCTTAACGATGCAGATCACCACAGCGACCACCGGGGGAGAAACCCAACTTTGCGATATCTGGGCTCGCGGGCCCAGAAAAATCGTGGCCGTATTGGACAATTGTGTCTTTATTTTCATGAACCGAATAGAGAAATCGCAATAGAGAAAATGGGTGGGCCCTTGTCTGAGCCCTCTCTCTCTGTTCTTCAAGGTGGGTCGCTTGTGATCTAGGGTAGGGCAAGCTCAATTTCACGAGCGAGGGTAGGGTAGGTGCTCAAAGTCCCCCGCCCCAAAAAAGCGGGCCCCCAGGTAAAAAGCGGAAAACCACGTATTTAGACTAAAATTGAATTCATATTTTTAGAGTCTAGCTGAGACTATTCATGCTTGTAAAGTTATTTCTTGTTCTCGTTTCCAAGCTCCTTCTCGGCAGCCTTGCCTTCGGCGATCTCGTTCTCGCCGTCGGCTTCCACCTCTTGAGCGCGCCACATCTGCGAGTAGAGCGAGCCCGCGTTGTTCAACAGGTCCGTATGGCTGCCCTGCTCCGCGACAGTTCCATTCCGCAGCACAATGATGGTGTCTGTGTCTGCGACTGTGCGAAGGCGGTGAGCAATAAACAGCGCGGTACCACCGCTGTCTGCGATGTTCTTGTTGATATTGTTTAGGAGCGCGCGCTCGGTTTCAGTGTCCAAAGCCGATGTGGCCTCATCAAAGAAGATGATCGGAGCCTTCTTCAAGAGTACACGCGCAATGGCCATGCGCTGACGCTCACCACCAGACATCATCAAGCCACGCTCGCCGACCATGGTGCTGAACCCTTCAGGCAGGCGTGCGATGAGCGTATCAAGTTCAGCCTTGCTAGCGGCTTCGCGCACTTCTTGTTCGGTCGCGGAGAGACGGCCGAAATGGATGTTGCTGGCCACAGTGTCGTTGAACAAAGGAGTGTCTTGGGGCACAACTCCAATGGCATCGCGGATACTTTCCAAAGTCAGGCCCTTGATATCCTGGCCGTCAATGGTGATTCTACCCGAATCGGGCTCGTAGAAGCGGAACAGCAGGCGCAAGACTGTAGACTTGCCCGAGCCACTAGGGCCCACAAACGCCACCTTTTGGCCAGCCGGAATCGTGAATGTGGCGTTGCGCAGAATCGGCACGCCGGGACGGTAGCTAAAAGACACGTTTTCAAACTTGATTTCACCGCCCTTGACTTGCAGCGGCTTAGCATTAGGTGCGTTCTTGATGTTGACAGGGTAGTTTTGCAGCTGGAACAGCAACTCCATATCTAGAAGAGCCTGTTTCATGTCGCGGTACACGGAGCCCAAGAAATTCAGAGGAACTGACAGCTGGAACACCAACTGGTTGACGAGAATCAAGTCGCCAACGGTCAGTGCACCGGATGCGACGCCCTCGCAGGTCATGTACATCATGGCGGTCAGAGCCGTGGAGAAAATGAGGCTCTGGCCGGAGTTTAAATACGAGAGCGACGTCGCAACCTTGATGCTGGCGTCCTCGTACTGTTTGAGAGCGCGGTCATACTTTTCCAACTGCGCTTTTTCGTTGGTAAACAGCTGGATGCTCTCGATATTGACCAGTGTTTCAGTAGCAATACCCGAAGCAATATTATCGGCTCTGTTCGCGTCACGACGGAATTTGGCACGCCAGGTGGTTGTACGAATGGTAAACCACGCATAGACACCCATAGTTGCCAGGGTAACTGCCGCAAATTGCCAGCCAAAGTTGTAGGAAAGAATGCCGCCAACCATGGCGACTTCCAGCGAAATAGGAACAATGTGGAAGACCATGGCAGTCAAGACATACGAAATACCTTTGCAACCACGGTCAATGGCGCGCGTGAGCTGACCTGTAGAGTGCGACAAGTGGAAAGTCGAGTCCAACTGCATCAAATGGCTGAAGGTCGATTGAGACACACTACGAATAGCCTTTTGGCCGACCGTAGCGAAAATCGCATTCCGCAGCTCGCCAAATAGCGTGGATCCGAATCGTGCTAAACCATATGATAGTACAAGCACCACGCCGGCAGTACCAATAGTGCCGGCATTTTCCCAGTCAACATTCATATAGTCAACAATGTCTTTGAAGTAAAATGGCACTTCAACATTCAGCAATTTTGCGGCAACAAGCAACGCCAGTGCAATCACCACTCGAACTTTGGCAGAACCATTGCCCTTGGGCCACATGTACTGCACCAAGTTCTTGAGAATCAGCTTGTGCGTCTTGCCCTTTTCTTCCTTCGGTTTAGGAGCAGTGATGAATTGGATTTCTCCAGGAGGCGGTTTGCTTTTAGAGAAGTTGCGGACCAACTGGTTTTGGAATCCCTTGGCTCTTGCCGAATTCCAAACTTCATTGGCAGTCGCCCGTTGACAAGAATTGGCAGCATTGATGCGTGCAGATCTGAAGCTAGGAGCTTTAGAAAAGGAACTCAAAGGCCGGCATGAAGAGATCCGGTTGGTTATCCGCGGATAATACCAACCGGTAACACCACAAGCCTTTGTCGGCACCTTACCGGCCGCAAACATGACGAAAAGTAATGTGATGTATTGAAAGATTACAGTTACGGGTTGGGTTAGGGTGCCCTTTTGGGCTAGGGGTTCGGGGCGGGCTTTGAGCGGGATTTGATTATTACTGACTACTGCTTTTTAGCTAAAGCTTCGGGGGTTTAGGAAGATTTAGAAAGTCAGGAGGATTAAAGAAATTCTCCTTGCGTTCCTTAGGCTCATAAACAAGCAACGAAGGCGACAATCCGGCAATTGCCTGGGCCTCGCTCTGAGCTACAGTAGCGAGAGCCGGAACGGGGATCGGCAAGCTGGAGGGGCTAGGGGTGGGGCTAGGGATCTGAGAACCCGAGCCGCTATCGAATCCATCTCCAGCGGTGGTGCTGGCGGTGGCATCGGAACGAACCAATGTCTTAGCGCCAGGGGCAGACGTAAGAACCGACAGAGCCCACTGAGTGAGCATCGACAGAAACGCGGTGGCAATGCCGGCCTCGATATCGATGCTGGGGTCCAGCAGCAGTTCATAGTCGAACTTGAAGCGGCGCATCAGGCGGGCCTGGCCAAGACGCTGGTGGATCTCCTCAGAGCCTCCACCGAGGTTGACAATGCGCTCCAGGTACTGAGTCTGGCGCGTCCAGACGTAGGGAGCTCCGTCGTTCAGGTAGAACTTGCGTTCACCGAGAGCAGTGCTCAGGATACCGGGCTCGGCATTGAGCTCGCGATGCTGGATGCCAGGCTTGCCGATAAAGTCAATCGAGCGTTTTCCCAGTCCAGCAGTGATGAGAGCCACCTGAATACGAGAGGGCATAGCATACATGGACCACAGCTTGGACAGGCGGCCCTGACGCTCCAAGGTGTAGAGGTGAGCTCCCTTGTCGTCGAATACATTCACCACATTGTTACGATCACCATTGTCACGACGGATGTACAGCACCGTGGGGGTCGAGGTCAACGAGGTGAATTGAGCAGCAGCAGAAGCGGATCCTTGGGGCACCACAAGGGATGCAGCAGTAACGAGGCCGTTAAGAACAGAAACAGCGGCGGCTTGCATGAGGATGATTTTTTGTGAAAGTAAGAAATATAGCAACCTAGCCAGACTTAAATACCCGGCCCTGAGCTCCAGGCGTTTATGGTATAGTATTTCATTTTCACTCGTTTTTGGCCTGCATGACCTTGAGCCCGGATTTTAACCCAAAGCGGAAAATGATCGGCACCTCTAGGTTTATGGTTCAAAAGGGGGTTGGTGCCGATTGCTCTCGTTGGTGGTAGAGCCTATTTCAAATGCTCCTCCAGGTATTTCCGCTCCAAATCTACATTATTATTTTTCTATTCCCCAGTTTTTGCGCCCAAGCGGGTCCAGTGGGTCCGCCCCAATTCGCTTGCATAAATTATTTCTTACCTTATTCAGTGCATGATCGTGCATGAGCGACATCAAGACAAGTGGGGGTTTAAGCGAGTATTAATGCTAACAAAATTAAACCAAACGAATTTTAAATAAAATATCGGATATTTATTACCTCAAGCGCTAATTTTCATGCGCAAAAATCCGGCAGGAATGAGGGCAAAAAATCCAGTTTGTCAAAAACCTCATCGGACCCTCTCTATGCATGTCTGCGGTAAGCCTACATCGTTCCTTCGTCCATGACCCTCCCTCCATTCGACCATATCCTTTGCAACTTACCAGCAACTACTATGGTGTCCACTCCTTCTTCGGCCACTTTTGGTCAACTATTCTCAGATTGGCTCACCGCATCTGCATGTGGTGCACCCTCAGGCACTCCACTTAGTGCAAAATTCCCCGCTCGCGGGCCAATTGGCTTTGGCCCTCTCAGTGCAGCGGGTATGTTTCTTGGAGGGGCCCAAATGGGTTCGCAGATGGGTTCTCAGATGGGCCCCCAAGCGGGATCGCAAATGGGATCTCAGTTTGGCTCTCAGTTTGGAAATCAATTTGGGTCCCAAGTGGGGATCGCCATGAGCCCAGTATTTGATCCCTATATTCGTGCATCGCAGACGCCAACTCGGGCCATTCTCGAGAATCAGCTGCCTTCGCTGCAATTTAATGGCAATCGTCCAATTCCGCAAACCCCGGTGGTTTTCTTGCCAGGATTCTTTCCGGTCGCTCCTAGTGACCAGAGTTGCACTCCTTTGGCATATCTGATGGCTGGAACTCCAAACACCCCTATCCCTCGCACTCCGATTTCTCAGAATGCTGCTATCATTATCGCTCCCGCTCAAGTTATGGGCCAACCAATGGTGAAACCAGAGCCTGCTAGCTTCAATAAACCCATTGAGCGTCCCCAACTGCCTACTCTCGCTTGGGAAGTTCCCAAGAAAAGAGGCAAGGCGAGAACATCGCCTACAACCAAGCGGGTGTGTCTAGATGCGCAAGAAACTGCTCCTAAGGCGCTCCCCCGAGTGGCTGAAGAACCCGTTAAGCCTGTATCTTGGCCCATCGAAACCGAAAAGGAGTCTACGATCGAGGCCAGTGCTCCTTTAGAGCCAGAAATCAAGACGGAGGAACCCACACTTCCGGAGATCAAGATTGAGGTGTTCTCGCCTCGGCAAGAGCTTGGAGCGGGTGAGCAAGAGGATGAAGAAGCACCTGATCTAGAGCCCACCGATCCATTGGTGTCTTCGCTGCCTTCGTCTCCAATTGAGTCGCCTGGCCCGACCATCAAGAAAGTTACGAAACGCCGGGCCCAGAAAAAGGCTACCAAGGTACCTGGGAAACGGGGAGCCAAGCCTGAGCCGAACTGTTACCTCAATGGAAACAATCCAATCGATGATAGAGTCGACGAGAATCTGGTGAAGGCAGCTAAGGAGCTTGATCCTAGACAGCTTCCTAATGGTCGCTTCGAGTGTCCCGAGTGTCTGCGGACATTCAAACACTGCAAGCACGTTCGCCGGCATTTTGTGAGCCATACTTTGGCTCGTCCTTTCAGCTGCATCCACTGCAATATGCAGTTCCGACGTAAAGATACCTGCAAGCGGCACCAAGGCAGATGCCTGACGATGGCCAAGAAAGCCAGGGCCGGCACCAGCAAGCGTGCACATGTCACGACCACCGTCGAGACTACCGTTGCGTCGCCTGTTTCACTTACCGACTATATGTATCCGTACGGTGCGGCTTGCATGGGCTCGCCCGAGTCCATGGCACTGTCTCATGCTTCGTCGCGATCGGTGACCCCGGAGCTGCTCATGCCTGTGGCCCAGTACTCGCATACGATCGACTCACCGCGGTCGATTTCGGCGCCTCCTACCATCTACGGAGACCAAGCTGAGGAAGAGCTGGGAGTGCCGTTGTACTCTCAGGTCTTGCGGCGGTCGCACACTCCTCTGTCGCTATTCCGCGAATGGCCCTACAATAAGCTGTACTAGTATGGGCTGCCTAATATTATCTGAGCTCTGTGCTCTTTACCTTATAACTTATCTTTTTGCTAGCAATATAAGAACTTCGTCTACTACTAGCCAGCACCTCTTTCGCAGGGGATTCCCCCGCACCCCCTGGGCCGCCTAAAGGCGGAGATCTGCACTATGTACTAGAGTCTACCGCCGTAAGGCGGAAAACCGACGAGCTTTAGCTCGGAGAGTTATAAACCAATTAAAAATAAAAAACCTTAAACAAAAAATAAAAATTAATTAATTAAAAAATAAATGCCCCGCAGGAAAACTCAAAGGAAAAGAATTAAAAATGAAAAACAATGTCTAAGCCGGATCTAAGCCGCCGAATCCAGTTGCGCAGGTTAGGGTTCGGATCAAAGGGGGTGATTATCAGCAGCACCCTCCTTGAATATCCCCCCACAAAACCCTCGTGTTCAGCAACAGTACAACATGCATCCTCGGCGATATGCGTTGGTGGGCTTGGTAGGGCTTGTTGTGACTGCTCTTGTGGTGATGATTGGCCACGAGCGCACGCGCAACCATGTGACCAAGACGGTGCAGTCCATCACCTCCAAGGACTATCGCGAGAATGCGGTTTTTGTGACGTTATGTCGCAACGACGATCTTGATTCGATGATTTCGAGCATCTCGCATGTGAATCATCGGTTCAATGACAAATTCGGATACGATTGGATTTTCCTCAATGAAGAGCCTTTTACCGATCTGTTCAAGCAGCGCATTTCCGAGGAAGTGGCCGGCAAAGCCAAATTCGGAGTGGTGCCCAAAGAGCACTGGTCGTATCCTGAATGGATTGATCAGGACCGCGCCGCCGAGACTCGCAAGGCTATGAAGGATGCGGGCGTGCGGTACGGTGGTCTTGAAAGTTACCGCCATATGTGCCGCTTTTACTCGGGCTTTTTCTTCAAACACCCCTTGCTCAAGAGCTACAAGTACTATTGGCGGGTCGAGCCTGGAATCCAGATCAAATGTACCATCAATTACGATGTTTTTACTCTCATGCGGCAGGGCAATTACAAGTACGGATGGACGGTTGCTCCAAAGGATATTCCACAGACGATCGAGTCGCTGTGGCCGACCACGCAGGAGTTTCTGGCGAATTCTAGCGACTATGTTGCTGCTCATAACCTGCGGGCGTTCTTAACCGACGATAATGGCCTCACCTACAACACGTGCCATTTCTGGTCGAACTTTGAGATCGCAGACATGGATTTCTGGCGCGGCGACGCGTACCAGGCCTATTTCGACTTCCTCGACAAGTCCGGCGGCTTTTTCTACGAACGCTGGGGCGACGCACCTGTTCATTCCATCGCCGCGTCGCTGTTTCTGGACGCCGACGAAATCCACTTTTTCGACGATATCGGCTACTTCCACGACCCCTACGGCCACTGCCCCATCAATCAGGGCATCAAGGAGATCAAATGCAGCTGCCACCCGTCTGCGCTCGAGTTCTCGGACACCATCTACGACTGGCACGAGAACAGCTGCGTGCGCAACTATCTTTCCGCCAAAAGCCTGCCCTATGTGGACGGCAACGACAAGTTCCAATCAAAGAGCTGATCCTAATTTATCTGTAGCCATACATATGTCCATATCAACGGCTCTGCTTGTTTCCTGTGTTCTGCCCGGCGGCCCAGGGGGTGCGGGGAAATCCCCCGCAAATGCGGCCTTGTCTCTCTTTTATATAACTCCCTTTCCTGTGTTCTGCCCGGCGCAGATTGGCTTGTATCTATTCTAACTCTGCGGGCTGCTGATTTTTGCCTCTGGCCCCTGGCAGGCGTGGCCGCGTAAATCCCCGACTGTTGAGGGTATGTTTCATCTTTTATAACTCTCCGAGCTAAAGCTCGTCGGTTTTCCGCCTTAAGGCGGTAGACTCTAGTACGTGGTGTAAATCTCCGCCTTGAGGCGGCCCAGGGGGTGCGGGGGAATCCCCCGCAAATACCAGGCATGTCTGCGAAAATCCCCGACTGTTGAGCATATGCTTCTATTTTTTATAACTCTCCGAGCTAAAGCTCGTCGGTTTTCCGCCTTACGGCGGTAGACTCTAGTACGGGGTATTGGCCCCCGCCTTTAGGCGGCCCAGGGGGTGCGGGGAAATCCCCCGCAAATGCGGCCTTGTCTCTCTTTTATATAACTCGCCGAGCTAGCTCGTCGGTTTCCGCCTGAAGGCGGTAGGTTGTGGCTGTGGTTATATCTCCGCCGTAAGGCGGCCCAGGAGGTGCGGGGGAATCCCCCGCAAATGGGGGCCCTGCAAGAGGGCCGCCCCGGCTCTACCGATCTCCGTGTTGTTATATACATGCCTTGGCACCGCATGGCTTGGTGCTAAGGAATAAACGGGTGAGACGAAGAAGGTTGAGTATTGTGAGATCTCCCGGGGTTGCAACGCCGGAAGCTGAAACGAGAAAAAAGTCTATCTGAGAGTTTATGCCGCGATTTTCACGCCCGCAACATGCATACTTGAAGCAGAAGAAACTACGTGCTCTACAATAAGAGCAATGAAACCAGCCATGTAGGGCTTGCAAAGAGACCGCCAAGCGATGCAGAAGCGGTACAGGTGCGGCTGACCCTGCTGCATATGCGGCCGCCGTTTGCCGAGGTGGTATGCCCAGCCGCGAGACCAGCCACAATAAAACAAAGAAAAAACAATGAGGCGCAGCGTGTGAAACAGACTTGACGAGTATTGCCGTCAGTTGAGGTACGGGAACAGTAGGGCAACCCCCAGCAAGCTTTGGCTCACAGAACCGTAACACCACAGAAAAGAAGCGACGAGGTCTCTTCAATAGAGATCAACCGCGAAGGCATGCAGCATACAGATGCGGCTGACCTTGTGCGATCTCCTGCATTAATGCACTGCCGTGAGACGTGACGACGGCTAGCAAAGCCCAAAGAGTTGTAAACTAGAGGGCCGGGCATTTTGCGGGGAATTCCCCGCATCCCCTAGGCCGCCTAAAGGCGGAGATACAAGTACCTGCTACAGCCTACCACCTTTACGCGGGAAACCGACGCTTAAGAGTTCTAAAAACAGTAAAGAGTACCACCACGCCGACGCTTAACTCGGAGGGCTATAGGATATGAAAAGCATCAGGTACCCCAGCCTACCGCCTTAAGGCGGAAAACCGACGAGCTTTAGCTCGGAGAGTTCTAAAAAAAATTAAAAAGAAATAAATAAAAAGAAAGATGCAGGCCGGGCAAAAAGGGGTGCTGTGCATGTCTAGACTAAGCCGCGCTGACGATTCCGGGAATTGCGATTATTCAGCCGTGCCGAACGTAATTAGATTAGAACCAGCATTCGCACGCGACGGGACCTGCTTCAGAAAGAGGACTGCCGAAATTTGGCGTGGCCCGAGAAGAGGCTAGGCAGAAAGAGGCGTGCGCGGTTAGGAGGCTAATTGATAATTAATACGCATCCGAACCAGAAATAGACTATAGAGCCGTTCTCCTTGGCAAAGTCTGGGCCCTCAGACGTCAACCATTGAAAATTCCCGATGCATATGCGGGTGACGTAAGCGGCGTGCATGCGAGCCCCCTAAAATCAACGAGTTTCGGGATGAAAGGGTGGTATTTTCCAAGTATTTTGCGTATATAAACTGGCTAAAGTAGACTTTTTTTAAAACATAGAGTTCAGGTGTCCTGGTTTCGGTCCCTCGGAGAAGTCGCACAGCCCAAGGCCCCCCTTTTTTCCACTACTGCAGCTGCCACACAACGTGATAAACCCAGGGTATCTGGATCGAGATCCTTTCCCTCACACCCCCCTGTCAACAATGATCCCTAGTACGCGTAGATTACGGGTCGCGATTGGCGTGCTGGGCGTGATCTGCTTTGTATTTTCATTGTATACGCTGCGATACTCGTTTACCAGAGAAAGCGTGACGATTCCTGAAAGTGGCGGCTCTGCCCACACCACGGCCACGCACACTCTGCTGTACCATTCGCCCGAGCATACCTCTGCTGGCGAGGCAGACAAGCCGGCCGTTCCGGAGGTTCCGGAGCATGCGACGGAGCTGCCTGACCATGCTGCGAGCAAGCCTGAGGAGACTCATGTTGCCGAGACTCACGAGACCCATGTTGCCGAGCCCGAGCACAAGCCGGAGCCCGAGCACAAGCCGGAGCACAAAGATGAGCCCGAGCACAAGGAAGAGCCCGAGCACAAAGAGGAGCCCGAGCACAAGGAAGAGCCTGAGCACAAAGAAGAGCATGGCGAGGACCACAAGGAGCACGAAGGGTCTGAGGCTGGCGGTTCCGAAGGCTCTGCCGAGCCCGAGACTGCCGAGGCCAAGGAAGAGCGGCTCAAGAAAGAATACGAGACTCGCAAGCAGGCCGAAGAAGACCGGCTGCGCGGCATCGTCAATACCCACGCGCATGAAGACAACATCAAGGCGCGGAAGCCGTCGCCGACGGTCCCCAAGAAGCTCATGGACCCCAAGAAGATCCTCATTTTAACCATGACGGACTACCACGACACGAGCGACCCGCGCTGGAACATGACGCTGGAGATGCTCGACAACCGCGAGCGGTACGCGAAAAAGTACGGCTTCCAGCACCAGTTCCTGAACTTCACGCGCTGGGGCCCCGCCAAGGAGCACGTCGAGCACGCCGTGTGGCTCAAAATCCCCGGCCTGCAGGAGATGTTCTGGCGGCATCCCGAGGTCGAGTGGATCTGGTGCCTCGACGCCGACGCGCTCATCGTCAACGGCCACCTGGATATCCGCTCGCACATTCTCGAGCCCGGCGTGTTGCAGACGCGCCTTGCTGGCGGCCGCCCGCTCACCGAGGTCTCGACCAGCTACTACGACGGCGACATTTTCCCCAACAACGAGAACGTCGACCCCAACGAGGTCCTATTTATCATGGCCCACGACCTGCTGTCGCTCAACGCGGGCTCGTTTTTCGTGCGCCGCTCGCCCGTCACCGACATGGTCCTGCAGTTCTGGGGCGACCCCCGCGGCATCAAGAACATCAAAAACGAAAAGATGTACGAGCGCCGCGAGCAGGACGCCTTCATCAAGCTCTACTACAACCACCCCATGGTCCGCGACCACACCGCCGTGGTGGCCCAGGCCCTCATGAACAGCTTCCCGCCCGACTTTGGCTTCGACCAGGGCTTCGAGGAGGGCGATCTCGTCGTGCACTTTGCCGGCCGCTCGGGCACAGAGTCCTACGTCCAGGAATGGCCCCACTTCATCAACCTCACGAAATCTTGGTGGTAGACTACTTATTTTTTGCTAATCTTAATGTACATTTGCGACACTCCTCGTGGCCGACACGCGCGTCTGCTCGCAGCGCTAGTAGAACTGCAACTGCTTGGCGGGGGATTCCCCCGCACCCCATGGGCCCCCTCACGGCGGTAGTTTACGCCAGTAACACTGCCCGAGGCAGTAACACGACGGCGTTTAGCTCGGAGAGTTATAAGAACTACAACTGCTTTGCGGGGGATTCCCCCGCACCCCCTGGGCCGCCTAAAGGCGGTAGTTTACACTAGTCAGTAGAACCGTCCGAGGCGGACACCTGACGAGCTTTGCCTCCGAGTGTTGGTAGAACCACAACCCGGTTCTTTGCGGGGGATACCCCCGCACCCCCTGGGCCGCCTCACGGCGGTTGTGTACACTGGTCAGTAGAGTCTACCTGGACTGGCGGGTGCTAGGGGTAAAAGTGTGTTAGCACACCTGGTCCGCCAAATGGCAGAAATGCGTGCTAGTATAATCGACCTTTAGGCGGCCAAGGGGTGGGGAATCCCCCGCGAACAGCTCCTCTAGAGAAGTTCTTTTTACGTTCTTCAAATTCTCAAGGCGGTACACGCTAGTCTCTACTACCGCCGTGAGGCGGCCCAGGGGGTGCGGGGGAATCCCCCGCGAGCGCGTCTCCTCTAGAGAAGTTCGTATTTTCCTTGCAACTCTCCGAGCTGACAACCCAGGGTGTGTGGTGAACCGAACGAACGCGTCTCCTCTAGAGAAGGTCTGCAGCCTGTCGAGGGGGTCGCATTGAAGAAGTGAAGTGTTACTATATATACATAAATAAAGAGAGTGTGTTTTTAATTGGTTGGCGCAAAAGATTAGGCGAGCAGGTCGATAACGCCAAAGTACTGCTCAACGCCGTAGGGGCCGGGATTCTTCCACATGTCGTTGTAGGTGGTCAGAATCACAACGTCGCCGTTGTAGGCCTCGAGAATGGTCTTGACCGCCTCGGCCTGGTTCTCCTTGGAGGGAACATTGTAGCCGTTCTGGTCGCCCTGCGAAGGGTAGCCGGTCTCGGTGATCCACACGCTGCGGCCACCGCAGGCAGCCGAAACAAGCGACTCCTGGCCCTTGACAAAGTCGCCGGCGTGAGCAGGTGCCGAGTAGGCGTCGAAGTACGAGTGGGCGTTCAGGCCAACAATGTCAAACACATCACCGCACATCTGAGTGTTCTTCTGGTAAGTGTCGGTAACCTCGGCAGTAGTCAGGGGGCCGGTGTAGCCGGCAGCCTGCAGCTTGCTCTTGACCTGGTATGCCTT
Organism: Wickerhamiella spandovensis; assembly: GCA_022577695.1. NCBI lineage: Eukaryota > Fungi > Ascomycota > Dipodascomycetes > Dipodascales > Trichomonascaceae > Wickerhamiella > Wickerhamiella spandovensis. The sequence goes on along the minus strand of JAKIRT010000010.1, from coordinate 202,370 downwards.
GGCGACAAGCTGGTCGGCGGTGATGAAACCGTTGGTGACATCCTCATTACCGAGCATGATGTGGTCGAAAATGCCCCAGCCGTTGGTGGAGGCCCAGCTGATAATGTCGTCCAGCGACTGGTCGACGTTGTCGACGCCAGCAGAGCCGATCCACAGACCTTGAGAGATGGTGATACCCAGCGCCTGGCAGGCGGGCTGGATGGTGTTCAGAGTGTTGCAGTCAGTAGCGTAGACACGAATCTTGGTGATACCCTTGGACTTGATCAGCTGAAGGTCGCTGTAGACAGTGCTATAGTCCTTGCACTGGCTGTCGTCCGAGTAGGGGCTGTAGACAATGACTTTGGGGATGACGGAGCCAGCAGAGCCTGAGCTAGACGAGCTGGAGCTGGTCTCGGCAGCGGCGGCAGAAGTGGTGGTCTCAGCAGGAGTCTCGGCAGCAGCAGTGGTGGTAGCGGCAGGAGTCTCGGAAGTGGTGGTCTGAGCGTCAGGAGAAGTGGTCACCTCGTAAGTAGTGGTGTAAACAATAGCACTAGTAATGGGCTCAGCAGCGGTTGTAACAACAACGGGAGCGGCGGAGGTAGTGGTGGTCGCGGCAGGAGCTTCAGTGGAAACATAAACAGTGTTGTAGTCGCTGGTCACAGAGGTCTCTGCAGGCGCAGCTGCAGGGGTCTCGGCAGCAGGAGTATTAGCAGCAGCAGGAGTATCGGCAGCAGCAGGAGTATCGGCAGCAGCAGGAGTATCGGCAGCAGCAGGAGTATCTGCAGCAGCAGGAGTGGCAGCAGCAGCGGGGGTTTCGGTGGTCTGGGGCCAGAGAGTGGTGGCGTAATAGTTGGTGTTGGCCAAAGTCTCATAGGAATCAGCACCATCGCCGTCAACGGTCACATAGACGGGAGCGGCGGTTTGAGTAACAAAAGCATAGGCACGGCGGTCGATGGCAGCGCCAAAGACGGACGAAAAGAGAGTGAAGCACACAAGCAAAGAAAGAATGTTGGCAGTCATTTTTGAAAGAAAGAAGGATATGCACAAAAGAGCGGCAGGGAAAGGGAGTTGTTGATCAAAGGAGTGTCAAGAACTGGTGGCTTGGGTGTGTGAACAAAGGTTACAGGTTCGTAGTCGTGTTGGTTATCTGATTAGGGACCCCAGTATTTATATATTTCCGCGATTATTTCATGAGTGCATAGAGTCCGTGCGCATATGCATGAGATTACCGAATGCGGAATGTCCGTGCTTACCCCCTCCCAGCCACTGCCCCAATATGTAAGTAAGCCCGGCCACGCCAGCCACCTGGTTAAAATAAGGATGCGGATAAGTGAGGCGGTAATAAATTATAAAGCTAGAAACAGGTTCTGCAGGTAGCGTGGATCCAGAGGTTCCGACGAAGACATTTTTAAAGTTTGGGTTTTTTTTTCTGCGGGGTTAACGGAACATTTAGGAATATGCATAGGGTAGGGACGAGCAGATTTGGGTTAGGATGAGGCTGGATGTCCGTGCACGCTTGCATGTGCGGTGACATTTGGCCTTGTTCTCGTAAATAAGCAGTCTGGAAAAAGGCTGTATCGGGTAGAATAAACAAAATAATTTAGACAGATCTCATTTAAACGCTCAGATATTTGTTTCCGCGGGGATAGTGGGGCTTTTAGAGATATGCGCAGGGTATGGACGCCTGATCTAGGGCTAGGCTGAGGCTCACCTGGAGCTTCTAGACCACCTAGAGCACCTAGAGCACCCCGACACACCTACTAAAAAAATGGAAAATAGCTTCATCATGTGTTGTTCAGAGTGTCAGACCCTACCGAGATCCTTACTATCTACTGTTTTTAGCCTTTACTATCATTATTTTTCTCCGCCTTTGTGTCTGGTGGTCCTCAGCCAGATGTCTTGGCGTCCGTGCACACACTTGCATTGTGGTTCCACCATGCCAGGCACGCTCACATGAGCCGTCAGCGCAGCGGCAATAACGTCGATGTTTAGAAGGTGATTTAGTGCGGTATTTTTGTATTTCTAAACTCTGGAGCTTTGTATTCGAAACTCTGGAGCTCAGGCAGGCCCGTCTTCTTCGTGCTCTGCTTGCCCTGTTGTAGAAGCGGAAAGTTACACCTCCATCGAGGCAGGCCCGGAGGTGCTCGAGGAGGGTTTCCTCGGGCCAGGCTGCAGCTGGGGGGTCTTCTTTAGTTCTGCGACATAAAGCTCATCTGTTTTCTGTCTTGAGGCGGTAGTGTCTACTAACTAGTGCACGACCAGCTTTAGGAAAGTTATCAAAGAGAAGTATACAAGCGGGTCGTAGTAGACACTCAGTGCAGTCTACTGCCTTAAGGTGGAAACCCGACAAGCTTTAGCTCGGAGAGTTATAAGAGAACCACACAACATGGTGCTTTGTGGGGGATTCCCCCGCACCCCCTGGGCCGCCTCACGGCGGTAGTGTACACCGCCCACCTCAGTCTACTGCCTTAAGGCGGTAACCCGACGAGCTTTAGCCGGGAATTAGAGAAAGAAAAAAACAAAGAAGTACACGTTTGCGGGGGATTCCCCCGCACCCCCTGGGCCGCCTAAAGGCGGTAGTGTACACCGCCTGCCCCAGTTTACCGCCTTTAGGCGGAAAACCGACGAGCTTTACCTCGGAGAGTTATAAAAAAAAAAAGAAAAGCACCACCGTCCCCAGTCTACCGCCTTGAGGCGGAAAACCGACGAGCGTTGGCTCGGAGATTTATATAAAAAAGAAAAGCACCACCTGCCCAGTAGGACCGACGAGCCTTACGGAGGTCCAAAAAAGGCCCTAAGGAGAAGCAGCGAGTGTAAAGCCCATAAGTCAAATCTCTACACAGCCGCGGGCGGGGTGACCCCGCGCGCGGCCAGTTACAAAATATCTAGTCCAAATAAAAGAAAGTGAGCCACCGAACGGCAGCAAGGCGCTGCGCAGGGCAGGCTGCGCCTGGGGAATATTACGCGGCCCAAGAACGACCCAAAGCGGTCCCGGAGAGGGGCTCAATTTTGCGGCGGCTGGCGGCCCTGGTACATGTTCATTTGCGGAGTGCCAAAGTACATCTGGGGCTGGTAGCCCATGTTCATCTGGTTCATCTGGTTCATCTGCAAAGGATGCTGGACGGGCATGTAGCGCTGCATCATGCTCTGCTGCTGCAGGTGCATGTCGTCCTCGAGGCCGTTTATGCTCTGGGACATCTGTGTGCCTGCGACGGCCATGTCGGTTGCCTGGGCAACCACGCTGGCCTTTGACGCGGAGCGGCCCTTGTAGCCCGCGGCCGTGTAGCGCTCGGGGAACGCGTTGCGGAAGCGGTCGCGCAGGTCCGTGGACCGGCGCTCGCCCAGCTGCAGGGTCTGGTCGCGCTGGATCTTGCTCCAGGCGGGGCCGTGCTTGAGGAAGCCCTGCAGCAGCCGCTCGTCCTCCTCCTGCGTGAACGCGCGCCGCTCCTTGCGGTTGATCTTCACGAGGTTGCTCATCTCGTTGCCGGCACTGCCCCGCTGCTTGGTCTTGTGGGTCCGCGCGTTAGGGTAGAGGCGGCTGTACTCTTCCGGGAACGACGTGCGGAACCGGTCCTTGAGATCCACGGCAGTGCGGCAGTTGAACTCGAACGTGGGGTCCGTCAGAATCTTCTTCCAGTTGCCCACGCCGTGCCGCTTGCAGCCCTCCATGAGATGGCGGGTCTCCTCCTCTGTCCAGCCCAGGCGGACGCGACGCTTGCCGATCCGGCCAGGCGAATTGGCGCTGGACGACTGCCGGTCGCTGTTGAGGATCATGGGGTTGCCGTTGTTGGCCGGCTGGCCCGCATTGGCGCCCGGCTGGCCCTGCACGGGCGCAGGCCCGCCCGTCTCGCGCATGTACTGGTGCTGGGGCGCGTAGTGCATGTGGAAGTGGCGCGGGTCGTCGCCCTGCGACGGCTCGGTGGCAAACAGCTGCTGGGCCTCCGGCTGGCCGTAGCCTTGGGCGCCTGCACCGGCCTGCTGCAGCTTGTGGATGGCGGCCGACTGCTGCTGCAGAGCCGCCAGGTCCGCGGCAGAGCCGGGCTTGCCGCCATTGCCGCGTTCGGCGGCCTGTTGCTCCTCACGGACAATCTCCGGATCGATACCGGACACTTCCATTCCGTTCACAAATTGGTTGTTGGCTTCTGCTTTTAAGGGACGCGCCATGGATGTAGAAAGCTGGGGCAGGGTTCGTGTCGCGGTAAGGTCTGGGGTTCGGTTTGGGGTAGTGGAGAGTTTGCGGTTCTGGTCGGGGGTTGTGATAAGTGGCAAGCAGGGTAAGCAGGTCACGTGCGACGCACATTATTTTTTTTGCCCCGCCCGTTTGCGCTCGTGCCGCCGCGTGTTTTGGGGATACGCCCGTGGTTTTTGGGATTTGCCAGGGACTAAAATTGACAACAGCATTATTTGCTGGTATTTTCTCGCTGCCAGGGGCCCCAAATCACGAGGGAATGGCGTGATTCGCCTCAGCCTCCGATGCCTGCTTATCTACCACGTGATGCATACATTCCAGTGACGCATCCGGGTAACTGCACCGTGCGCTATTTCAAGCTATTCCGGGATAGCGGAATGTCCACTTTAAAAGCAATCTATAGCGAATCCCCGCCCTCCCAGAACCTCATCTTCGAAACGTTGCCAGAACCCATCCTTGATATAGCCGAACGTCGGGGGCCAGGGTTGATAAGATTCTTGCCCAGCTCCCTACCCTCGTGGGCTTCTCACCCTACAGACAACTTTTCTCGTCACGATAATATATGCAGTGTAATCAACCCTATCTATAGCCTGTAATCCATCGCCGTGGCCTTCGTATACTGATTCGCTTCTATTTCATTTTGACTGCCCTCGTTATGTCTTTTTAGAGCCGCCCTTCATTCCCCCGCCCGCGTAGTTCCCCCGCATTCAATCTGGCCCTTATCATTATCCCGGCCCCGGGTTATCTGGCTCCATCTTATCAACTGATCGCCGGCTTATGTCACCGGCCCGGAAGATCTGCTATACAGGTTCCTCAGCGACTGTCAGGAACCAGGACCTTCGCAGCCTTCCTCAGGGTTCGGGGCACCCATGCCCATCCAGCTGTACCTAGAAAACTAAATATCCCTAATTGCAATAGTTTATGAAACTCTTCGAGGTCTTTGTTTTCTTAAATGATTAATTTCCCTTACTTGAATGCTTTTTTGGCTTTTTATTAACTCTCCGCTTCGCTCGGCGACTCTTTGCCTCAAGGCGGTAGACTCTACTGAGTAGTGTACACTACCGCCTTTAGGTGGCCCAGGGGGCGGGGGAATCCCCCGCAAATATAAAGTTCTCTAGTTCTTCTTTTTTTTTAACTCTCCGAGCTAGAGCTCGTCGGTTTTCCGCCTTACGGCGGTAGACTGGGGCCGGGGATATAGCCAGGTACCGGCAGTCTATACCTCCGTCGTAAGGCGGCCCCGGGGGTGCGGGGGAATCCCCCGTAAATATCTAGCTCGGTAGTTTGTTGTTTTTTTAACTTCTTGGGGCTCGCTGGTCGGTCCTCCACCTTAAGGTGGTCGTCCATAGCTGGTGGTTCTACCTCCGCCGTGAGGCGGCCCAGGGGTGCGGGGGAACCCCCCGCAAAGCATCCAGTTCTATAGTTTTTTTTTTCTTTTTCTGGCTCACAGAGCTTTTCTCCTCGTTTTTTCCTTATCCCGGTACACCGGCGTGCGTGGTTGCACATCCGCCGAAAGGCGGCCAGGAGTGGGTGGGTGAACTCACTGGGAATGCAACTGCGGCATTGAGTGGAGTTCGGCTTTGCGCTAGCACTCGGTAGAGGTAGAAAGAGAAAGACACCGGTTAAAGGCTACTGCTAATAATTACTTATGCTTCTTGGCGATGCGCTTGAGGGAACGTTGTTCCTTCTTCATCACACCGTCAACCATCTTATATTTACCCTTGACACCCTTGGGCCGGCCCTTGAGGCCGCGGTTGGAGCCGCCGGCGCGCACGACCGTGACCTTGGGCTTGGTCTTGCTCTTGGCGCGGCGCATGAGACGGGCGATCTCCTCGCTCTTTTCGCGCTCAGATTTGGACGCGTCCTCGTTGATCAGATCACTCTTCTTGCGGATCTTCTCGAGGCGCTTTTGCGCCTTCATCTTCTTACGAGCAGTCGCCTCAGCAACCTTCTTGATGGGGCGAGCATTCATCACCTTCATCTGCTCCTTGATGGCCGCCGAAGCCTCCTTGGTGATCGGCTTGATGACCTTGGAGTGCTTGCCTTCATCCTCCAGGAACCACGCGGGCAGACCGTCTCTGTCGCGGAACGAGAGCTTGTTGTAGCCTTCGTTGATGAGATCGTGTTTGTTGATCTGTCCCAGAGCCAGCTGCTGCGCGAGGGTCATCTTGATCTGGAGATCCGTCATATCCTCGTCCTTCAGGGGATCGAAAGCTTCTTCCTCGGATTCCTCTTCGGCTTCAGCCTTTCCGCCGTTAGATGCGGACTTGGAACCAGAGGCGGCATCGACGGCGTCGCCTTCGCCTTCGCCTTCAGCCTCCTCATCAGACGCGTCGGACGCATCGGTATCGTTCTCCTCAGAATCACTGGCAACCTCCATGCCTTCGAAAACAGGGTTGTCAAAGAACATCGACGCGCGGTTGCTGAGGGCTTGCGACGAGCCATTCTCAATATCGCTCTCGTCATCCGAAGAAGCCTCGCTGGCCTCGTCGGCGCTCGCAATGCCGTCCCACACCTCGGCCTCACGCGCACGCTTGGCCTGCGCCTCGGCACTCTTGGCCCGCTTCTCCTTGTACTGCTCATACATGCCGTCGAGCTGGGTCTCGAGCTGCGCGGCATCGTCGTCGCTATCGATCTCGAGAATATCATCTTCAGGCTCCGACTCGGTGCTCTCCATGTCATCCAACGCCTCGAGGTTCTCATCGCCAAAATCAACATCACCATTGGCGCCCGCAGGCAGCACGGGAGCAATGATTTTCTTGCCCTTAACAAGCGCATGGGCCTGGCCGCTGCGGTTGATGCTGTCAAGATCAAAGAGAGTATCACGCTGGTTACCAGCATCCTCACCCAGATCGGCCGGAGTGGCCATATTGAGCTGCATCTTCATGATCTCCTTCTGCTTGGCCTCGTGGCGCTTGCGACGATCACGCTTACGACGCGCCTGTTCACTCTCGCGAAGATCCTCAATCTCCTTCTCAATCTGCTCCTCCGTAGACAGCTGCGGAGCCGGCTCCGCTTCAGGTTCCTCTTGCTTGTCGAGCCCCAGAAGCTTGCGAGCAGCCACGCGCCATTTCAGGATCACGCGGAAGTCCTTTTTGCCCAGCACTTTCAGGTCCTTAAAGGCGGCCAGCAGTTCGGTGGTTGTCTGAGGCAGCTTTTTGAGTTCCTTGATCTCGGGATCGGTTTTATCCCAGCTAAACTCGTTGGTTTCACCCAAGCAGGTGATGGGGTCCTCGGTCTTGACGAAATCCATAGCCGGAATCCGCTTGAACTGAAGCTCCGTGCCTTCCTCATAACCCTCACGCTTACGGGTCTTCTTTTCAGGATTATAGATCTTGGCCTGATTATTGGGGGCACTGTCCTGCAGCTCCTCAAACACATACTTGGGGTCCAACAGTCGCGGATCGATATGTTTAGGAGCCTTGAAGTTCTTGCAAACAACAAAGATCTCAGCAGACACATTACGACTCGAGGGGGGTTTTGTAGCCTCGCACTTCTCGAAAAACTGCTGGAATACCCACATGAGCTTGTTGTAATCCTTGGATCGGAACACTTTGGTGACGAACCAGCCGCCTGGAGCCAGGAACTCCACCGCCAGTTTCAGCGATTGCAGTACAAGCTCACTCTGCGTAAACGCATCCTGAGCCCATGCCATACCAACGTTAGGAGCACCATCGTGCATAACAACATCGGCTTTCCAGGTTTTCAGGTAGCCTCGCAGTTGAGACCGGCAATGGTCCGTTGTGATGTCGCTTTGGAAAGTGATCACATTGGGCAACGGACGGATTGGAGCAAGATCCACACCCACAATTAGCGAATTAACAGGACAATGCTGCGTCGCGACCTGGCACCAACTGCCAGGAGCAGCACACAGATCGATAATGCACATGGGCCGCTTTTGGCCCTTTGGAACATTGAAGAAGCCGTATTTTTGATTGAGCTGAAGGATTTTGAACGATGAACGCGCACGGTAGCCTTTTTCCTTGGCCAGCCGGTAATAATGGTCTAAACGACCTTTGCCGTGCTTTTTTTGGGCTTTTCCCATTGCACAGTTAAACGAAGAGAAAAGGTGCTAAAAAAATTATATAATATGAAAAATTTCGCCCATCCCAGGAGGAGACTTTTGAAGGGCCGCATTTAGGGGGAGGGCTGATGAGCTGTTGCCTCGAGACTTCATTGAATAATATACAAAATAAATATTCTATAAGTTTTTGATGTCAATATTTTCTTTTCTTTTTTTGGGCTCTTTTTTGGGCTCTTTTTTAGGCTCTTCTTTTTTGGACTCTTTCTTTTTATTTTTCGTAGACCTCTACGAAAGCTCGTCGGTTTTCCGCCCTAAGACGGACCGTTTACTTTATTCCCGGCATATATATTAAAGAGCACGCAAAATATAGAGCTAAACCGATTAGAGCCAGTAACTGGATACCGGTGTTTCAGTCTTTGCATTACCCCAGACGCTTAGGAAGAAAAATTCACATGCCTCAAGCTGTGTCTGCGTCTTTGGATTTTGTGCCGGCCCGTTTACCTGAAGCGGTAAACATGAAGCCTGGAAATTACGAGGTTATCAAAGGAGAGTCTTCTGGTTCTGCCGATTCCTCGGACCCTGATTCTGGATCTGCTTCTGAGTCTGCTGATTCTGCTGATTCTACTTCTGAGCCTGGCTCAGACTCTGATAGTGAAGGCGTTGTCTCTGCAAAGAGACCGCAATCAAGCGGAACGAATGTTGATTCCGACTCGGAAAGCGATGCAACCGTCAACTCTAATATCGGCGAATCTCCCGAGTCCGACTCCTCAGAGTCATCTCAAGAGTCTGATTCAGACGTCGAAATGGCAGACTCAGACTCAGACTCAGACAAAGCAGACCCCGAAGAACCCGAAGAGGACTCGAACAAGCCTAAAGAGCTGGGTGGACTGCCATTGTCCTCGTTTTACGGCTTCAATGAGAACCCCAAAGACAAAGGCACTTCTTCCTCCTCAGGCGATGAGAGAAAGGAGATTCACAAATCTTGGTCCGCGACCGCTGTTCCTCCCGTGGGTCTGGAAAATCGAGGCGTTACTTGCTACATGAATGCAGCTGTAGAGACACTGTTTCACTTGCCTGCAGTGGGCCGCTACTTGTTGGAAGTCCTGAAACACAAGTATCCTGAAGTGAAAAAGAACAGTGTGACCGTGGAGCTAGCAAAACTCTACAAGCGTACTATCGACCATCATGGCAAAGCACTTTATCCTTCGCGTTTGATCCGCCGCTTAGAAGATATCAACTGCATGATGTCTGAATGGCAGCAAGAAGACTCTCATGAATACTACATGTCGCTGATGGGCCGTCTACAAGAAGATAGCACTCCAAAGGGCCAGAAACTCCGGAGCTCTATTATCCATTCCATTTTCGGAGGCACCCTGGAACAGAAAGTCACTTGTGCCAGCTGTGGAACTGTGTCGACCACCAGTCAGGACTTCTACGACCTACCAGTTTCGTTTTCTCCTCAACAACGCAAAAAGGGCTACTACACTCTCGAGAGGTCCATCAAGGACTTTTTCGGTAAAGAGCAGATCAAGCTGGCCGCAGACGGCAAAGATGGCTACCAATGCGAGAAATGCAAAGATATCACGCAGGCAGTCAAACAGTATTCGATTCTGGACTCGCCAGAGTACCTGACCATCCACATCAAGCGGTTCAAGTTCACGCAGTCAATATCGCAAAAAGTCAAAGACGCAATGCACTACCCCATCGATCTGGACCTCACTCAGTACTCGGCAAAGGGCGACCCGCTGGCCTATCAGTTGGTAGGCGTCATTGTCCATGAGGGCGACAAGGTCTCTTCGGGTCACTATATTGCTTTGTGTCGACAACCGAATGGAACGTGGGCCGAGTACGACGACGAGCTAGTACGCAAGGTCTCGGAAAAGTACGTGCAAAAGCAAAGTTCCGCATACATGCTTGTCTACTCACGTCTCACACTTAAACCCAGCAAGTCGCCCAAAACAAAATCCAAATCCAAATCCGACGCCAATGCCGACACAAAAGCCGACGCGAAATCCTCGGAAAAAGCCGGCACCAAAGCGCTCAAGCGCAAGCCGAGCGCGATTGAAAAAATCAAGAAATCGCTGAAACGCGGCTCCGAGTCGCCGCCGCCGTCGCCCAAGAAGGCCGCAAAAACAAAAACCACCGCGCCAAACGGCCGCAACGCCCAGGCCGAGATCGAGGCGATCTTTGGAAAGAAAAAGGTTTAATGTACATTATTATATACTCTCCCTAGACTACAGCCCGCCGCCGCGCGCACTACCTGCGTTTGGCTCCGCGAATTAATTCAGATACAAAATAATAAATCCAGCTGCAGCCATTTGCGGGGGATTCCCCCGCACCCCCTGGGCCGCCGAAGGCGGATGTACAGCCGCCCTCTCCAGTCTACCGCCTGAAGGCGGAAAACCGACGAGAGAAGCTCGGAGAGTTATAGGAAAAAAAAAAAGCAAACCAGACAAGATTTTATTCCGAGGGTTATCGAAAAATTATATCTAGGAATTGCGAAAAGTAACACTACCTGTAGCCGGCTCAGCGGAATCACCGCTCCCACTATAAAAAAACAAATAAAATAAAATAAAATAAAATCATTTACTAAGCCATAGTATCCAGATGACAAGCCCAGCGCTGTGGTGACTAAGCCGACTATAGTTGGCGCCGACGCGCGAACCCACGTCATCATGACCAAGGCCACCCAGACCGTCGGATTGTTGACCATCCTGCTCGCATTCTGGCTCGCGCTCTACACGGGCGTGATTTCCACCCCGGCCAAATTCCAGGCCGAGGTCGTCCCCGTGCTGCCGTGGTGGGGTCTCGTGACCTTCGGTGCCTATGCTCTGGGCACTTTGGGCTACGATGTGCTGACCTTCAATGACAAGCCTGAAAAGTACGCCGAGCTGATGAAGCAGATTGCCACTGCGCGGGCGGATCTTAAGGCGAAGGGCGTTTCGGTGTCTGCCTGATTCCGGCTCTCCCGGGCTGCATCTCCAGAGACCCGAGTCATGGCCCGCCGGCGAGCCGTGATCTTTATTTAGTCCTTCGTAGTATGTATTGTTTATTCGCTAGTTTGAGCATGGGCCTGATCTTTGCATAGGCTCGGAGACTTGTTATCGAAATTAAAATCAAATTTGGACTGTTTTGGGCTTCTTGAGGTCGTTTGACAGTCAGTAAAATTCGATAGTCAGTAGAATCAATAACTAATTACAATTAAATTAGAATAATGTTTCAATTTCTTTTTCTTTTTACAGACCTGAAGCTCGTCGGCGGCGGTGGACCATACTGTATATAGCTATCACCTCCGCCGAAGGCGGCTCAGGGGGTGCGGGGGAATCCCCCGCAAACATTTGCGTCTATAACTTTAGCCGGTAGGCTGTACTACACGCAGTTATCACCTCCGCCGAAGGCGGCTCACGGGGTGCGGGGGGATCCCCCGCAAACACTCGCGTCTGTGATTTTTATTACAGTGAAAAGCACAGTAGTGGCATGGTTACGGCTAGACATTATAGAGGCTTCTTAACCAGGCGACTAGAGATCGCCGGGCACGGGGAACTTGTGGGCCCACTCGGCGACCTCCTTCTTGAGCTGCTGGATCTCGGAGTCCTGCGCGGCCGCCTTCTTGAAGTCGACCAGCTTGGGCTTCTCGACCTGCGCGGCGACCTCCTTCTTGATGCGCTGCGCGATCTTGACCGCCTTGTCGATGTACTCGGTGACCTTCTCAAAGTCCTTCTCTGCGAACTCGCGAGTGGTCATGGCGGGAGTACCAACACGCAGACCGCCGGGAACAAGCGCGGACTTGTCGCCGGGCACGGTGTTCTTGTTGGCGGCGATGTTGATGAGCTCCAGCACGGCCTCGGCGCGCGCGCCGTCAATGCCGTTGGGCTTGAGATCAATCAGAATGAGATGGTTGTCGGTACCGTCGGAAACAAGCTTGTAGCCGCGGTCAGTAAGGGCCTTGGCAAACGCCTGGGCATTGTCCAGCACCTTCTGCTGGTAGACCTTAAAGTCAGGCGACGCGGCCTGGCCCAAAGCAACGGCAAGAGCAGTGATGGTGTGGTTGTGAGGACCGCCCTGGTGGCCGGGGAACACTGAGAAGTTGATGGGGCCCTCGAGATCGTAGAGCACCTCCTTGCCGGTCTTTTTGTTGACGGAGCGAACGCCCTTGCGGAAGAAAATAAGCGAGCCGCGGGGTCCCCGCAGCGACTTGTGCGAAGTCGTAGTGACAATATCACTGTACTCGAACGGCGAAGGAGTCACGCCAGCAGCAACAAGACCAGCAATATGAGCCATATCACTGAGCAGGTAGGCACCAACGCTGTCGGCAATCTCGCGCATGCGCTTGTAGTCAATCACACGCGAATAGGCACTGGCACCGGCAATGATGATCTTAGGGCGGAACAGCTTGGCGGTCTTGGCCAGCTCGTCGTAGTCAATCTCGCCAGTCTCCTCATTAAGACGATAAGGCATAGTCTGGAAGTATTTGGAGATGAACGAGATCTTCTTGGACGGAGTCTGGTAGCCATGAGACAAATGGCCACCGTGAGGCAGATCAAGACCCATCAACCGGTCGCCAGGCTCCATAATAGCAGAGTAGGCATACAGATTGGCCGGAGCACCGGAAAGAGCCTGGACATTGACACCCCATTCCTTGGGGTCCAAATGGAAGGCCTCAAGAGCACGCTTCTGGCAAAGAGCCTCGCCCTGGTCAATGAACTCGTTACCACCATAGTAACGGGCTCCAGGATAGCCCTCCGAGTACTTGTTCTGCATCTCGGAACCAAGCACATCCATGACGGCCTTGGAAGTGAAATTCTCACTGGGGATCAGAGTAATGGAGTCCTTCTGGCGCTGCTGCTCTTTCTTAACAATTGCAGCGACCTCGGGATCCACTTCAGTAACGGGTTTGCCCAGCACCGCTCGGGTCGAGACCGAGCGGACGCAGCGAGCGACATTAGCAGCACGAAACACTCTCAGCATAGGGGGGGTAGGAAGAAGGATGACGTGAGGGCTGAAAGGGGCAGCTTAAATGCCAAATATTTCAGTTGGATTTATTTCTATAACTGGGGGATGTCTATATATATACCTCAAGTTCGGGCGGGGTGACGAGTCCCAACTTGGACCTGAGTCCAAAGTGACCCGGTGATACTCGGTGCTCTTGAGATCCCCGGGCTGGTGATATTCGAATACTGCCCTGCCCTGCCCTGACTCATTTTTCAATGACTCAGGCCCTTGCCTGACTCTCGATAGAGTTGACTCATATCTGACTCATGTTTTCACGCAAGGTCGGGACGGTGCCGGTTCCTGTGTCGCGTGACTAAGCCAAGTTACTTACTCAGCCGTGCTTCTCTGCTCTGGTCCCCTTGCACAAAAAATGGCTAAACCAAAAAATTTAAACCACTTGGTGAAGCTGATTGTTGGAGCAGGACAAGCATCTCCTCAGCCTCCTGTGGGTCCTGCTTTGGGTTCTAAAGGTGTCAAGGCCATTGATTTCTGCAAGGATTTCAACGCTCGCACCGCTCATTATATCCCCGGCACCCCTATTCCTTGCAAAATCACCGTCCGCCCTGATCGGTCGTTTGTTTACGAGTTAAAGAGTCCCCAGACGACTTGGCTTCTTATGAAGGCTGCTGGCATTGAGAAGGGTGCGCCCGATGGGAAAACGACCGTCGGCACACTTTCGTTGAAGCATATTTACGAGATCGCCAAAGTCAAGAAAATGGACGATCTGCACAAGGACAAGCACCTCGAGAGCATTGTCAAGCAAATTCTTGGTGTTGCCAAGAGCGTTGGAATCGCCATTGTTCCCTGATGTACATAAACTGCTGCCGTAGGCTGCTTCCCGCCTAGCTCGAAGCCTTAAAATTCTAAACTTCCATTCTATGCACTTTCCCTCGCGGGTTATCCTTCGGCAACCGTCCGAGAGTCACAAAAAAGAACACGATTCACAGAGCGTAGACTCTAGTAGGGCGGTGTAGACAAGCCAGATGTAAGTACCTCATAGCAGCCGTCTATAATCTACCGCCGCAAGCACTGCAGCTCTCATCGGAAGCATGTGTGTGAATCTCCTCGCAAATATATAGAGGGCATCGTGTTCGCGGGGGAAGCCCCCCGCACCCCCGGGGCCGCCTTGCGGCGGTAGACTCCGGAAGGGCGATGCGGGCCAGCGACGAGTACAACATAGAAACTGTCTACCTTCTACGGCCGTGAGGCCGCCCGGGGATGCGGGGGTTTCCCCCGCGAATAACTGACTCTAATTTTCAGGTCTCCGACACAAGCAAGACTCCGGAAGGACGTCGCGAGGCAGCGATGAGTACAACAAGGCAACCGTCTACATTCTACGGCCGTGAGGCCGCCCAGGGAGTGCGTGGGGCTTCCCCCGCGAACAGCCGACTCTAATTTTCAGCTCTCCGACGCAAGGAAACCAGTTTAACACCAAAGGTGGCAGACTACACCAGCTGTTAATCCTCCGCCGTAAGGCGGCCCGGGGGTGCGGGGCAATCCCCTGCAAATGGCCCTTGAGGTGCAGAGTTGGTGCTTGCCGGCAACGTGGCGAAGAACTAAATAGAGTAAGTGCAGCAAGCAAATGTATGTATAGTTATAGACGGCTTGGAAGGTTGGCTGGGCGAGCGGGCGACTACCACATTTTCTCGCTCTTCTTGGCCTTGCGGTTCTTGCGCTCCAGCAGCGCGATGTGTGCGTCCTCGAACGCCACCTTCGTGTGGGCGTGGCCGGGTGCCGGTATAAGCTTGCCGTCGACCTTTGTGCAGAACTCGGCGCCGCTGAGCCAGGGGTCTTCCCAGCACCGGTTCACCGTCCAGCGGTTGAGCGGGTCGAGGTCGAACATTCCGGAAATCAGGGGGTGGATTTCGTCGGGGAGGTTGGCCAGCAGTTTGTCGAGGCCGTTGCGCTCGCCGTTCTCTTCGGTCACAAACGTCTTGAACGACGGGTCCGTGAGCCGCGGCGCCTTCCAGGGGAACTTGCGCATGAGCATGCAGCACAGCATGACCGCCGACGACCAGATATCGGTGGCGCAGGGGTCGTAGCGGCCGCCCGTGGCTGCCTCGGGCGCTAGATACGGATCGCTGCCTACTACGCCATGCGCGTCGTAGGTGCGGTCGCTCTCGGGATACCTATACACGACGGAGGAGCCGAAATCGATGATCTTGACGAGGCCCTCTGCGGTCATGACGCAGTTATCGAGCTTTAGATCACGATGAGCAAGCCCCAGGTCGTGCAGATACTTGATGCCCGACATGAGCTGGCGGAAATCGCAGTAGATCTCCTCGGAGACCATCTTGCCGCTCATGACAATGGCAAACAGATCGTACTCGCAGTACTCCATGATCTGATACACCTTGTCGGACTCGTAAATGATGTCCAGCGTCTCTACAATATTGGGGTTCTTGAGCGTCAGACCCAGGCAGTACTCGCCGCCGACCTTTTTCGAGTAGTCGCGCTGCGATTCCGACGAGTGCCGCGCCCGGAACTCCTTGACGGCGTAGATGCTGCCGTCTTTGCTGGACTTGACGATCTTGACGTTGCCGCCCGCGCCCTCGCCCAGCGTCTTGCCCAGCTTGCCGTAGCTCTTGGCCAGCGAGGCTTTGCGGCCGTTTGCGTCGTCGTTATTGAGAGCCACCGAAGAGCGCGTGCCGAAGCTTTGCGCGGCCGCCGTCATGCTAAGAGGCGAGCTGGCGCGCGAATCTACGGAATTAGAGGGCGAGTGGTCGTCGGGCGAGTCCTTTTTCCACGGCTTGTCAATGAACCGCCGAATGCTGACGCTAGAAGACGACATGGAAGGCTGCCGTGCGATCGAAGACGACCGCGAGCGCGAGCTCAACGACATCCGCGAGAAACTACGTCCCAAAAACGAGCTGGAATTGTTGTTGGCGCTGCTGGCGGGATCACGTGAGATCGTGGCCTGGCTCGGCGTGCGTTGCATGTCGACAATAAACCGTGCTTCCACGCTTGACGGAATCACACGCTCACGACTTACGGATGTGGAATAACGTGGCGACGACACATTGCCGATCTCGCCGGCTCCAAACACAAAGCCGCCGCCGCCAATAGGAGGCGGAGTTGCCGCGATCGACGCAATCGACGACTTGCGTGATCGGGCCGACGGAGACATGCTCGTTTCGGGAGCAATTGAAGACGACCGCCGCGGCCCTAAACTGCCGGGCCCTAAGCTGCCCACAAACCCGCCGCGGGGGCTCGAGCCGGGCGTCACGCCAAACCGATCCTCCAATCGGGAGGCCGCTTTGTCGGCTTCCTCGGGCGCCTCCGAGCCCTGCCGGGATTTCCCAAGCAGCATCGAAAGTGCCGACGCCGGCGGCGTAGGCTGCTTCTCCACTGCCACTTTGGTGTATCGGTTAGAGCTGCTGGAGCCGTTGGGGCCGTTGGAGCCGGCAGGGCCACCGGAAGCAGAGTTTGCTGCCGGAGCCGAAGGCTCGGGGCCCGCCAATACACCGTCGGTGGGCACCACAACTTGTTTCTTTGTGAAATCCAAGACCTCGGACATTGCGGATGGTGGTGGATTGGAAAGGGTATCAGTGAGATAAGCCTGTGTAGGCGGAACATCTATCTGGGGAACCTAACCTAGGATCTCGTGGTCCCTGCCCTGATCCGTGCCCTGGTCTTGCCCTGTCCCTGCCCTCGCCTCGCCCTGTCCCTACCCTCGCCTTGTCCGTAACCTTGCCCTGAGTCGACCGTCTATGATTCCAAAAGCTTTATCTTGGCGTTATCGTCGTAAACTTAATGTACAAGAGGTCGTATTTCAGTCCCTGACCATGCTATTTACTCTAGGGAATCAGCATACGTGCAATACTTTGCTGTGGGTTGGTTAAAATGAGACGCCGGGGCAACCTTATCTACCTAGCAACCAATTTCGTCAGCCTGCATAAATGCCGTCGGGCCAATGCGCAGCCCGACCTACGAATTATTTTTTCACGAGGTTTCGGGGCTGCGAGATGGCCCTCTCTCGGACTAAAAATAATCTATCTCCACATTCGTCTAATCTTGTTCTTTAAATAGCCGTACGGCTTCCTCCACTATCGTTTGCGCAATTGTCACCCTATATCACCTCCTTGCCCTGGGCAAACTGGTCATGGCAGGGCTGGGGAGGGGGGCGCGGGGCATGGATCAGGGCACGGAATCAGGGCATGGAATCGGCCAGGCACCGAGCCGTTCTCCAGATCTTGGCACGCGGGGAAGTTCAGCCGGGCTCCCTAAAGAACTCCTCCAAACCAACAGAATTTAGACTCCTCACTAATAATTCACAATCATATACTTTGATCTTCCCGATTCATGTTTAGCTCTTCCATATCCATTCAATCTACCGCAAACTTCACCTGCCCTATGTTCAATCTCAACAAATCCGGGTATGCATAGTCACCAGCACGCGAACTATTTCTGTTTGTGGTTCTGTGAGGGGTTGGACGTACTACACACTCAACTAGATTTCCGCGCTACAAAACTGCATGCATTCTGCTGTATATTTATGAATTGGCCACCGCACCACCATCACACTGCATAATGCATGGTCCCACGCAGAGACCATAATCGCAATCAAAATACGTAATAATATCTCTCCGCACCGCCCCGATATCTAAAGTCGTGATGGTATCGCTCTCAACTGCCCGGCTCTGACCTGCAAACAAATGCACGACGTTTAGGGTTCCCCGAAAGGTCAGGATTGGGGTGAGATAGGGTAGGGTCCGCCGAGGGCTCCTTGCGGATCTCGATAGTGGCTCCAGCTTAGTAACTGGCTTTTGGCACTCTGTTCTTATTCTTTTCTTTTTCTTTTTCTTTTTCTTTTTCTTTTTTGGCTCGCCGAGCCGAAGCTCGTTGATTGAAGATGGCTCAGTTTTATTTTTTATAACTCATATCGCTCCTTAGAACTGGAGGCACAAAAAGGAGGCGGGCATTGTTGGGATACCGAGCATCCCCCGGCCTCTTGCGGCATTAGACTACACTGGCTCTATAGTTCGAAGATCATTTACGGGGGATTCCCCCGCACCCCCTGAGCCGCCTTATGGTGGTACACTGTATTGGGTACGTCTGCTGATAGCAGGCTGTGACGTATTTATAATTACCTTGTTTATATTTTCCGTCCAGAGTCTGGGCCGCCTTACGGCTGCAGACGCAAAAAAAAAGTATCAATTATATTAAATACTGTTGAAGAGTACTGCGATTATCGCTGGCTCTGTTTGCCCAATCGCATCATTTGGCTCGGAAAATTATAAGCCCAAAAGCAAAAATAAACAATACATCAGCGGCAACTGAGATTTCAATGATTCAAGGGTCATAAATTCAATCTCAAATTACCTTTTTATTATAGCTGAGTATCCAGTAAGACCTCTAAGCATCGCCCGTTGTATTTATCAGCCGCGAGACATGCATGCCCTTGCCCCGTAAACAAACAAACAGAAACCCTTAGCTCAGGCATAGGCATCTTCACAACTCAAACTACAAGGAAAAGAAAAGGAACACAAGGTTATTCTCAAAGCCAGCAGATTAATTTATTCGATATCTGATTCCAATGATCACTGTTGAGCTACAGTTGCCGACCTATTCGGTCGCAGCATTCCTGGGATGGATGCCGGCCCTCCCCCCAGCCATTATCGCTATTATTCTTGCCGCAGATCATTATACCATTACCAGTTTGAAAGTGGCCGCTGGACTTCTTGGTGGCCTTCTTATTGTTTCTGGAGGTGCCACGATTCTTCAGGGATCGTTTCCGAGACGGCCCGTCGTCTTTGCTACAAATATGGTCTCGCTGCTGTGCTCGGTCGCAGTGGGTCTATACTGGATTGCTGCGAGATTTGAGGCCGGTCTAGACGGCCCTAAAAACTCTATCCCAAAACTAGAGATCCCGTTGCTATGTTTGTGGGCCCTGGCGGTCCTGATTCAGGCTCTTTTGCTCGGAGCTGCATACGCCCTGCAGATGGCTGCTGGAGCTGCTGTGGTTGCTGCAGCACTGCCCAACAACGGCCTGCCTGCCAGCCCTTCATTGGTGGAGAAGACTCCTCCTACATCATTATCCAACTCTCAATCATTCCCGGACTCGCTTCCTGATCTCTACAACTCCCCCAGCCTGCATGTTCGTCACCAGGGCTCCATGAGCTCTATTCTGAGCATCAAACGCAAGAATGGAGCCCATGGATCTAACGGGTCCAATATTGTGATGCCTGGCGCAGGCGACCATGCACAGATGCCGTCCCTCAGTGGCTTGGATGCGGTGCCCGAAGGTCTCACAGATCTCGACTGGGATATGCGCAGTTTGTCGGGCCAGGACCGCATTCGTTGGATCCTCGCTCATGCCGACCAAAGCAGATCGGTTTCCGGGTCTTCACAGCTCACGGGAACATTCCCTGCAGCCGACTACAATCGGCGGATCAATGAGATGGGTTTCCAAAAAGACGAGCCCATGCCTCTGCCCAAAATCCGAGCCAAGCCCAGCTTCTCGGCATACGACCGCGAACGGCAGCGAATTGCCATGGCTGAGAATGCTTGATCTTTCACCTCCCATTCATCTACAAGCCCCCATTTCCATTTTTCAACCATGATGACCCTGTCCACGATCGCTCCTGTTGAGCCTCTCCTTGTAGCTAACTTATATGTACATTGACATACCCTAATTACTTTTATTATCTGAGAATACCCACGGCTGTTTCGTTATGGGCCTCGTCCACCAGTGTAGATGCATCTGTTAACGTGATCGCAGATGGGCATAGCCTGGGCTCGACACTGTAAAATACGACCTGCTGCAGAGCCGGTGTTCGCGGGGGAATCCCCCGCACCCCCTGGGCCGCCTTGCGGCGGTAGTCTCCAGAAGGACAATATAAACAAGCTAACTACAAGTATACCACAGCTTGCAATCTGCAAAACACCCACTACAGTCTACCGCCGTAAGGCGGCCCAAGGTACGGGGGTCCCCCCGCAGAGGACCCGCAAGCTATAGAGTTGGTGTTTGCGGGGGATCTCCTCGTAGCCCCTGTGTCCCCTCGGTGGGGAGCACACCAACTCAGAGACGGCGTGTATGGATACTTGGTACATGCCCAAATACATGATCGTTAAGTAGAACTTCAGCATCCCTGGCTCAGACAATTAAGAGCAACCCATCTCTTCTACTCTACATATTTACGGGGTAGCCACCTGACACCTTTAACTAGGAGATCCATGCCGACAAAAGAGGGATGGCGGTCAATTGAACCTGTCAGTGAAGTATATCTCCTTTTCGAACCCCTGGCGAAATTTAACTCGGAGAGGTTCAAAAGCGAAGTCTACGTGGTCAATTCTTTGCGGGGATTCCCCCGCACTCCCTGAGCCGCCTTCGGCGGAGGTGCACCGGCGGGCCCCAGTCTACCGTCTTAAGGCGGAAACCGACGAGCTTTAGCTCGGAGAGTTATAAAAGAAAATAACATAGTTCCGACCATAGTCTGCCGCCTCAAGGTGGACACAGATGATCGTTAGCTAGAAGAGTTATAAACGAACATAGAAAATAGAACCGAACATGGTCTAACGCCTTGAGCGGAACCCCGACGAGTTTGATCGGAGAGTTAATATAAAGAAAGAAAAAAAATACAAATCAACAATTACCGCACTTCGGCATGGTGGAGATGTAATAGAAACCACCTAAGGAAAACGGTCTATAGGCGTTCCAGAAAAGATATGGAGGTGCGGTTATGCAAGCTAATTTAAAGGTGCACAGATCACCGAGATGCAGACATAAAAGAAATCTGTGTTACATAATTTTTTTCAATGGACCTTTTCGGAGTATTTGACGAGGCGCCCAAAACGGCGCCCGAAGTGCCCGCCGAGGCTGCTGAAAGTGCGAATGGCGGGGAAAAACGGAGCATTGACGAAGCCGCTCCCCGCAAAGCGAAGGTCGCCAAGACGGAGGCCAGCGCGGAGCCCGAAACCAAGGCGCTTGTTCCTCGTGTGACGGATGCTGTGGAATTGGAGACGGAACAGGAGGCGCCGGCCGAGCAAAGTAGTGACGCCCCGCTTAAAATTTCGCATCAGATGCGCCACGAGGTCGCGCTGCCGCCGGATTATGACTATGTTCCTATTTCGCAGCACAAGTCGACCAACCCTGCACGGACCTATCCGTTTGTTCTGGACCCTTTCCAGGCCATGGCCATTGCTGCAATTGAGCGGAACGAGTCGGTGCTTGTTTCTGCGCACACATCTGCCGGTAAAACTGTTGTTGCGGAGTATGCGATCGCGCAAAGTCTTCGCAATAAGCAGCGGGTTATTTATACGTCGCCAATCAAGGCACTGTCAAACCAAAAGTACCGCGAATTGCTTGCGGAGTTCGGCGACGTCGGTCTCATGACCGGCGACGTCACCATCAACCCGGACGCCAGTTGTTTGGTGATGACGACGGAGATTTTACGCAGCATGCTTTATCGCGGCAGCGAGGTCATGAGAGAAGTGTCTTGGGTCATTTTCGATGAAATCCATTACATGCGCGACAAAGAGCGTGGCGTTGTATGGGAAGAGACGATCATTCTGCTGCCGGACAATGTTCGGTATGTCTTTTTGTCGGCCACTATTCCCAATGCCATGGAGTTCGCTGAATGGGTCTGCAAAACACATGTGCAGCCCTGCCACGTCGTGTACACGAACTTCCGGCCCACTCCGCTGCAACATTATCTGTTCCCGGAGGGCGGAAACGGCATCCATCTTGTTGTTGATGAGAAGGGCCAGTTCCGCGAAGAGAACTTCCAAAAGGCGATGGGAACGCTTGGAGAGAAGGCCGGTGAAGACCCCGCGGCCGTCCAGGTGAAATCAAAGCAAGGTAAGACTGCAAAGGGAGGCAAACAAGGTGTTCCGGATATCTATAAGATCATCAAAATGATCATGATGAAGAACTATAACCCTGTGATTGTTTTCAGTTTCAGCAAGCGCGAATGCGAGGCCCTGGCTATGAAAATGGCCAAGCTTGACTTTAATAATAGCGACGAACACGATATGGTCGACAAAGTCTTTTCGAACGCCATCAGCCAGCTCTCGCCCGCCGACCAGGACTTGCAGCAGATCAAGACCATTGCGCCGCTGCTGCGACGTGGTATTGGCGTGCATCACTCCGGTTTGCTTCCTATTTTAAAAGAGGTCATTGAGTTACTTTTCCAGGAAGGTCTACTTAAAGTTCTCTTCGCCACTGAAACGTTTTCGATCGGCCTCAACATGCCTGCGAAAACCGTCGTTTTCACGGCCGTGCGAAAGTGGGACGGCCGCGAAATGCGCTGGGTTTCCGGCGGCGAATACATCCAGATGTCTGGCCGCGCCGGTCGACGTGGTCTAGATGATCGCGGTATTGTTATTATGATGATCAACGAACAGATGGAGCCTGCGGTTGCCAAGGGTATGGTCAAGGGTGTTGCCGACCGACTCGATTCCGCGTTTCATCTCGGTTATAATATGATTCTGAATCTTTTACGCGTTGAAGGCATTTCGCCTGAATTTATGCTTGAACGATGCTTCTATCAGTTCCAGAACGCCGCAAAAGTGCCGCAGCTCGAGGAGCAGGCGCGTCAACTGGCTATCGAGTATAAAGACAAGTCTGTTGAAGACGAAGACACGGTTGCGGAATACTACGATCTAAAGAAGAAGATCGACGAGTACGGCAGCGATATTGCTAAAGTCACGTCGCATCCGGGCAACTCGCTGCCGTTCCTGCAGCCGGGCCGGCTGGTCCGAGTCAAAGTAAGCCCTGAAAACAAGGACACGCTTGATTTCGGCTGGAGCGTGGTTTGTGCGGTCAACAAACGCCAAAAGGCGCGCCATCAAACCACGGAATTCACCGACCACGGCAAATACATCGTGGACGTGCTTGTGCCCGTTGCCGCGACAACACCCATGCACCTTGTGCGCAAGGGTGACCCCGTTTTGGTGCCTGGCGTGAAACCGGCTGTTGAGGGCGAGGAGTCCAAGGCCGAAGTTATTCCTATCACCCTGGACTCGATCGTCGAGATCGCTAATCTTCGTACATACCTTCCGCAGGATCTGGCCGCGCCCAAGCAGCGCCAGACCGTTCTCAAGGCCCTGGACCAGATCAAGAAGCGATTCCCTGACGGAATCCCGCCTCTTGATCCGGTCACCAACATGAAGATCAAAGACGACGACTTCATGCAGCTGGTCCGTAAGACCGAGGTCTTGGAGGCAAAGCTGGCCGCCAACCCCCTGATCAACTCGCCGCGTCTTAACGAGCTCTACACAGAGTACGCAGGCAAGGTTGCGTTGGGCAACAGCGTGGACCGGCTCAGAGAAGATATCAAAGAGGCGCAGGCGATTCTGCAGATGGACGAGCTCAAGAACCGCAAACGCGTTCTTCGCAAGCTCGGCTTCACGTCGCAAAACGACATCGTCGAGCTCAAAGGACGCGTCGCGTGCGAGATCTCCACCGGCGACGAGCTGCTGCTGACCGAACTTATCTTCAACGGCACGTTCACGCCGCTGACGCCCGAGCAGTGCGCGGCGCTTCTTTCGTGCTTTGTTTTCGACGAAAAGGTCAACGACCAAAAGGGTGTCTTGAACCCCGATCTCAAGGAGCCGCTGCGCGCGCTGCAACAGATGGCGCGCAAGATCGCAAAGGTCAGCGTCGAGTGCAAAATGCCTGTCGTCGAAGACGAGTATGTCGAGTCGTTCCGTCCTCAGCTCATGGACGTCGTCTATCAGTGGGCCAAGGGCTGCACGTTCGCGCAGATCTGCAAAATGACCGACGTGTTCGAGGGTTCGCTCATCCGCGTCTTCCGCCGCCTGGAAGAGCTCATGCGCCAGATGGCCCAGGCAGCCTCCACCATCGGCAACGAGGAGCTCGCCACCAAGATGGAGAAGGCCCTCGAGCTCATCAAGCGCGATCTTGTCAGCGCTGCCAGTCTGTACCTCTAGTATATACCTTTTCCTTCTAAATACACGCGTTTCATGTCTCGAAAACCGAGCTTCTTCCTTTTGTCCGCGTCGCGGTGGACTCTGGGTCGGCCGAGCAGAAGATCCACTGCGTGGCTTTCTTTTTTATAACTCTCCGAGCTAAAGCTCGTCGGTTTTCCGCCATAAGGCGGTAGTCCCTAGTATGTGGTGTAAGTACTTCCGGCTTTTGGGCGGCCCAGGGGATGAGGAATACCCCGCGAATAATCAGTTCCATATATTTCTTTTGAAGAAGACCTAACTGGGGAGGATCTACAGGGAATACAGGTTCTGTGGTGGCTGGTAGAGTAAAGTTGCTGAACAGTCGATGGGGCCTTTAAGTAACTACCAAAGCAGCTAGCCCAGGCCCAACAGGCCAAAGTAGATTTAACTATTGGCTAGTATTTAGTATCGTTTAAGGCTATAGCACCGTATAGTTTAATCGTTTATGTGTTCAAGCCTTCGTTTCCACTTTGCTGGCTCTTGCTAACACTGTGTACCTGGCCCCTGGCAATCTATACTCTGTAACATAACACATAGCTTTGAAGATTACTCCCGCCGAAGGCGCCCTGGGGGTGCGGGGGATTCCCCAGCGATATACCCCGCGAAAAGCGCGGCGTCTGTGAAGCGAAACGAGTCAACCGAACGCGAGTCGTGAAGGGGCGACGCCGACGGACAGGAGACAAAAAGAGTGGATGCATGATGCTATGTAACTATTTTTTAGACTTTGATTTCTGTTTGGGCTGCTGTTTGGGCTGCGGTTTCGGCTTGGCGGCTAGCTCTCGGACGCCGACGCGTCCGACGAGGAGGCGGCTTCCTGGCGTTTGCGCTCGATGACGGTCTGTTTCTCTGCGGCCGTGACGATATGCTCTGTGGCTTCCACGAGCTTCTTTTGGTACTCTGCGTCCTTGAACTCGCTGCGCGGAGGCATGGAGCGCACGCGGCATTCGGACACGTAGGCTGTTTCGGCGGTCTCGCCGATCTCAGGGCACATGACCGCGTACTGCATGGACTGCGAGCCTTGGATGCTTGTTTTGAAAAACAGCCACCAAATGGGCCACAGCACGATGTACAGCAGCAGTCCCCACAGCGAGCCGCAGGAGAACCAGCGCTTGAACGACGGCGAGCGCATCATGCCCGGGTCGACGACGGCCACGTGCACGTTGCAAGGAGCACGGTCCTTGCGGACGTAGGCGTTCATCTGGCGCTGGTATTCGTAGCCAAACAGCGCGAGAGCCAGCTTGGATGCGCCCAGCACGCGGTGCGGCGCCCACGGCTTATAGGGTTTCGCGTTCACGGCCAAGTCGGACAGCTCCAAGTCGCCCATCACCGACGCCACGCAGGTCGTCAGAATGATGCGCACGTCGCGGTCCGCGGGCTGCGCGCGCACAGCAGGCGCCAGCAGCATCAGCAGATGGTAGTGGCTGAAATAGTTGACCTGCATCTGCAGCTCCAGCCCGTCTGCAGACGCCTGCCGGGGCACCGACGGCGGCTGCGCCACGGCCGCGCAGCAGATGACCATATCGAGCCGCCGCGCGCCCATATTGTCGATCCACTTGGTGGCAAACTTGCGCACGGAGTACAGGTCGGCCAAATCGGCCTCCTCTGCATAAATGCAGGGATTGTTTGTTTCTTCACGAAGATTCGAGATATACTCGGCAAGCCAGCCATCCTTCAGATTTCGCACAAGAAGAACCACCTGGCAGCCGCGCGTGGCGATTTCCTTCACAACAGAAGCACCCAGCCCGGACGTGCCGCCCGTAACGATGGCAACTTTGCCATGCAGCTTGCGTTCCCACGTATTGCGCGAGCCGCCGAAGTAATATTTGACGCCGGCAGTCACAAGTAAGGGCGGTAGGTACGTTTTGAGCTCCTCGTACGCCGGAATCGCCGCCGTGCCCTCCTTGGCCACCGATGCAATAAAGTTCAGGGGCATTGTCAGCTGTGCAGCAGCCTGCAGCAGATCTGCTTCCGAAAATGTGATACGTCACATTTTGGCTCTGAGGCGTTTCCTCTGAGTTTCCCGTCTGTTTTCAGGGGAATTTTTCTTTTCTTTTTGTTATTCTCTAATCGTTAGATTTCTCCTCTAAGGCGTCTCTAGTTTGTGGTGTCTTCCGCCCTTTGGGCAGCCCAGGGGATGCGGGGGAATCCCCCGCGAATAACCAGCTCTGTAGTTTTGTTGGTTCGATAACTCACCGAGCTCAAAATCGTTGGTTTTCCGCCGTAAGGCTGTATCAGCTGATCGACCATGGTGAGCCGTCACATGCGTTTATGCGGTCGTTATGCGTTCGTCCCAAAATGTGATAGATCCGTCTGCATATGCAGGTATAATTGATCTGGCTAGAGACCAAAGCCCGCTGTCGGAAAGTGATGAGCTTTCGCTGGGCGAGCTAAAAAAGAATGAAAAAAATACCAGGCTGTGATCTAGTGCAGTTAGGGCGAAAAAGCGAAGGGTTGAGCTGGGCGGTCTAAAATAGAAAATAAAAATATGCAAGAAGCGAGCGAGTGAAAAAAACCTTGGCCCCAAAATGTGATAGATCACATTTTAGTGCAGCCTGCATTAGGCACATGCATTTACAGCCAAATTATTGCGAATAAATATTTATTAGTATATGTTTTTATATTCGATCGATACGAACCTAGCTGACATGCTTTTCGTTGCAGCGGCTGGTCTCACCAGCATCGAGCCCCAAACAGGCAGAATCGAGCACACATACAAGGCGTGTGAGCCGGAAAAAGGGGCCCTGGCACTGACGCCGTTCGGCACGCTGGTCGCACAAAAAGATAAACCGCTCATCCATCAATATACCGTCAAGGAATCGGTCACCAAAAAAATTGTCGTGCCTGAAAAATTGGCATCTCTGCAGGTATCGCCGGCCACCCGATGGCTCGCTGCAGGCACCAAGTCAGGCCGGTTGTTGGTCTGGAGTTTGGATACGGGAGCTCTTGTGGCTGCGGTGGATGCGCATTTCCAGGCCCTGACGCACCTACAGTTCACGGCCGACGAGGGAGCTCTTGTGACTGCTGGTGCGGATGCTCGCATTCTTGTTTGGCGAGTCGGCGATCTCATTGCTCAATCAGATGCCACACCCGAAGCCGTGCATGTTCTGACGGCCCACTCGCTGGCCGTCACAGGTCTGCAGGTCGGCAAGGGCTCTGTTCGCGAAGCACGTATTTACTCGGCCTCAAAAGATGCCACCATCTGTATCTTCTCTCTGCATAGCGGTCAATTGCTTCAGACACTTGTCGTGTCTTCCGAACTTGCTGCTTTGGCCATTGATCCTGCGGAGCGGGCCATCTATGCCGGCACTTCTACGGGCGTGCGTGTAGTCCCACTGTACAAGGTTTCCAAGGCTACTGGCCGCTTAGAGGCTCTTAGTTCTGCTGGTGCGATTGTCAGTTGCGACGACGCGACTCTTCTTGCGGGTGGTTCCGTCACTGCCATGGTCTTGAGCGACGATGCTACGACTCTGACTGTTGGCGACGAGCGCGGCGAGCTCGTGGCTTGGGATGTGGGAACCAATCAACAAGTGCAGAAATACAAGAGCTACAAGAGCCCTATTGTTGCGCTCGCGTTTGGCGAAGAAAGTGCGGGCGATATCCCTGCGCTTTCAAGAACCCTGTCTACTGACGCCGACACCGTGCTTTCTCCGGGTGGGTTGCCTCCACTGCCGACAAAATCCAGCGCAGATGCAGTCGCCGCCTTGTTCTCGTCGGCTCCTTCTGTCGCTTCTGCGCCTGCCGCGGCTCCGGCTGACGACGCGCGCGTCGAGGAGCTAGAGAAGACGGCCCGTCAGTACGAGCAGCTCAAGAAGATGTACGACGAGCTCTGGGCCCGGCACGTCAAAAAGACTTAGCTGCAGGCGGCGGTCGCAGGCTCGGAGCCATCGAACTACATAGTAACTAGCTCTTAATGATATAGTAACTGTACGGACCTGACCATAAGCGTGTAGCTCGGAGAGTTGCTGCAAATACCTCCCGTGGTAGTTCGCGGGGAATCCCCCGCACTCCCGAGCCGCCTTACGGCGGAGACATAACCACCCTGCCCAGTCTACCGCCTTGAGGCGGAAACCGACGAGCTTTAGTCCAGGGAGTTAAAGGACGGAAAGCTACAGAATTGAGTGGTTGCATACCGGGGCGCCGAAGGCGGAGATATAACCGCACCCCAGCCTACCACCTTAAGGCGGAAAACCGACGAGCTTTAGCTCGGAGAGTTATAAAAAAGAAAGAGTTTCATTCTGATTGATGAGTGGAGCGAAGGAGAGGAGGCCCCAACAGAAAAAAGTACAAAACAGTAGATTTACGGTATGCTAGAGAGGTAAAAGTATGATCAGGCGGCCGCGGCGGACTCGACAGCCACGGTGGCGAGCGAGATACCCGCGTGGCTGAGGTTGGCGCGCAGGTGGCGCTGCATGTTGACGTACTCGGGCAGCGTGGCCGGCTCGAGCACGCGTTCCAGGGCCGGGCGGTAGTTTTCGGCAAACCAGCGCGCGTTGTCGCGGTCCGCGGTGATGGCGATGAGCACCGGCAGCGTGGTATCTTTGGCGAGCGTCAGCAGCGTCGGCAGCGAGAGGTTCAACAGCTTGAAGGACGGCGCCGATTTCACGAGCTGGATAAACTGCGGCGCGGTGTCGTGCGAGAGCGTCAGTGCGGCGATGAGGTGCGGGAAATGCTCGGCGGAGAAAGTCGGGTTGAGGCGGGCGAGCAGCGCGGTGTTTTCCGACGAAATAAGCGGCAGCGTTGTGTTGATATCCAGAAACAGCTGCGGGTTTGCCTGCGCGATCGCAACCAGCATATCCTCGAGATAGGCGTTGATCAGCGTTGCGTTGCTCCTTGCATAGATCTCTGCTCCCTGCAGCAACGGTTTCTGCAGGGTGCTTGTCATTTCCGGAGTAGGGTTGTCGAGCAAAAGAGCGGTATAATACTCTGCGAGGCTGGCCATAAACAGCGGGTCGTCTTGCGTCAGATCAAAGTCCCACAGAAAGCAGCCGGCAGGGATCTTGTCTTGGTCCTTGTTTTCCACCAGCAGCGAGTTGAGGGCAAACAGGCGGGCTTTGATCTCGGCACTGCCTGCATGCATGGTTTCGAAATGCACAAACGGAGCCAGCTGGTGCATTGCGGCCAATTGCTTGCACAGCTCCAGCAGCAGGGTGATTTCCGTAAACGACTTGTCGAGCCACAGATCGACGGCCTGCTGCAGCACCGTGCGCACGTCCGGGTCGGCGACGTTGTCGGACGACACTTTAAGAAGCTGTTCCAGCAGAACCTTGCGGAATTCCGGGTGTTTGAGGCCCAGATCAAAGTCAATTGGTGCTATATAGTCGAGGACCTGCTGGAGCGACTGCTGCGCCAGCAGCCGGGAAACCAACGTCTCGGGCACATCGACTGCGTTTTCCACGTCGTCGATCAAACAATCAATGATTTCCGGTAAGTATTCGGGGAGCAATTCATTTGCGTCGTCGGGTCGCAGTAGGAGGCGCTCGTTCAAGAGGCGAAGCGACTCTGCGTCAAGCATTGTAAGCTGGAAGGGGGGACCCTTGGGTTCGGGGGTACTTTTCATTTTGATTTTTGGTTTTGATTTTGATTCTGATTTGGTTTGATTTTATTTCTGCTGTTGCTTTTGCTTTTGTTTTGCGTTTATTTTGATTTTATTTAGATGCTCAGATTCTGAGATTTTCAGATTATTGACTTTGGCAGCTTGCATTTTACGTTTGCATTTATTTTCCCATGTTTAGTGTGCTATATTGGAGTTGGGGTATTTCTCAACCAGTTCGACTCTGGCCTAGAATAGAGGGGATGATGCATCATGCAGGCCGCGTGATGCTGGCAGACTGCAGAGTCAATAAAGAAACCCCAAAGGAAAAAAAAACACCAAGAGAATAGCTCAAATGAGAAAAAGAAAACAGGGAAAAAAAACCCGCTGGCAAGATATGGATCAGACAACGACGCGCACGGCGAAATATTATTTAACAAAATTATAATGCACAAAACACCAGTCGAGTTGCCTTGGCGAGTGACGTCATGGGCCCCGCCTGCTGCAGGATCCGGTCCCAATTGGGACACATTCAGGCCCTGCGGGCGTATGCAGCCCATTTAATCAGACTGCAGGCGGCTCGGTGAGACCACCACCACGGCGCCAACCGCGGATCAGACTGGGCTAATAGGCCGCATGACCGCAAACAAACCTAAATGGCAGGTTTATGTCTTCAGATCCTCATTGTTTGTATAAATGACTCAACATGCAAGGGTCTCGTTTCATATGTGCGGTCTGCAGCGGTCCAAATAATCACTCTCCTTATAACATTGGCTATGATATGCCGGGCATATAGAATCTTGGATCGTTGTATGTGCATTTAGAAAGCCTCCCCCCGCCTAGCCGACGAGACTCTTAGTCCAAACTTCCCTACCAACCCGCTACCAATGCAACCCCATCCGGTTACAATCACCACCACAAGCGCCCCAATCCCCATCACCGCCACAACCACAAATAGCATAAGCACCGCAAGCGGGATCAGAACAAGCAGAAAAAGTACCCCGTATAAACCAACTAAAAAACCACGATATTATAAAGAACCAGCCGCTGAGGCTGAAATTACCAGAAACTTAATTCGGACTGTCATAACCACCCATCCTTACCTTGCACTATTAATAACCTGCATCTTGCCATCCCTCCCCCCCACTGTTGCCATTTTGCCAAACCCCTGGCGAGCGATCATTCTCTGACCACATCCCTGTCTGACTTGAAACCAATCCTCAAAAGGACCTAAAAGCACGTGCTTCCCCGCTCCCCCTCTTGTCGTGTTGCTAATTTCGTTCTTGTCTAAAAAATGCAGAGCGACAACCACCCCAGAGAGAGGTCCACCGATAGACGGCGGCCGGTACCCGGCTCCAGCTCGTCGCCTCATCCCCCCAATCCTTCTAATCCTTCTATAAATACTACCCCCGCCACTCCCTCGAGTGGCACTGCCACCGCCGCCGCCTCTGCCGGCGGTGCTGGCGCACACGTGCAGACTCGCACTGGCCGCCCCGTCCGGGTGGCTCACCGGCGGTCGCCCAGCGAGCTCACGCCGCTAGTGCAGGAGAAACTGGCCCTGCAGCAGCAAATTGAGATGCTGCAGGCCCAGCAACAGCAGATGCTCGCCCAGCAGCAGTACGGCATGATGCCCGTGTACCACTCGATGCCTCCTCCGGGTATGGTGCCTGCATACCCCTACTATGCGCCTGCGCCGGCCCCGCAGCCGCACGCGCCGCACCACGCGCCGCAACACTCGCAGCAGCTGTCGCCGCACCACGCGCACCAGCGCAAGCAGAGCGGCCACGTGCGCCGGCACTCGCTGGCGGTAAGCGAGGCGCGGCGGGCCGCGCACGAGGAGCAGCAGCGGCGCGATCCCGTGACCGCGCCGCCTTCAGCGTCGTCGGGCGTGCCTCTGGCGCAGCCGACACCCCAATCGTCGCAAAAGTCGCAGTCTCCTGCCCCGGCCGGAGGGGCGCTGCCCAGCCGCCATGCGCCGGCCGCTTCGGTGGGTTCTCCCGGCCCAATTGCGGGCCCGAACGTGCCGAGCCTGGCGGCGGCCGGCGACTTCAAGTTCCCGCCGTCGCCCAGCCGCGGCGCGCACCGCCGCTCGCCGTCCAACTCGAGCCCCGTGCGCGGACAGTTCCAGTTCCCGCCCGGCGGCCACGCGCGGCAGCAGAGCCAGGGCGGCGCGGGTCACCAGCACCGGCGCTCCAACTCGCGCAACCTCGACAGCAACTGGCGGCAGCCGGCGTCGTTTGACGCGGGCGGGCCCGGGGCCGGCGACTTTCTGCAGCCGCCGCAGTTTGTGCCCGGCCACCGCGCGCGCGGCTCGTTTAACAGCTCTGTGTCGTCGATCGCGGCCTTCACCGAGGGCTCGTCCGCGGGCTCCATGTCGGGCCGCAAGTCGCTGTTTGTGCCGTACCTGTCGCAGGCGTCGATTCCGCAGCTGCTGGCCGACGGCCTGCTGGTGGCCGGCACGCTGCGGGTGAACCGCAAGAACCGGTCGGACGCGTACGTGGCGACGGACGTGCTGGACGCCGACATCTTCATCTGCGGATCCAAGGACCGCAACCGCGCGCTCGAGGGCGACATTGTGGCCGTGGAGCTGCTGGACGTCAACGACGTGTGGGACTCGAAAAAGGAAAAAGAGGAAAAGAAGCGGCGGCGCGACGCGACCGACGACGCGCGGCTCGTCGAGACCGCCAACGGCGAGCTGCGCCGCAAGGGCTCGCTCAAGCAGCGGCCCACCCAAAAGCGCAACGACGACGTCGAGGTCGAGGGCCAGACGCTGCTGCTCAAGGAAGAGGAGCAGGTCAGCGACGAGATCCGCCCGCTGTATGCCGGCCATGTTGTAGCCATTCTCGAGCGGCCGGCCGGCCAGTTGTTTAGCGGCACGCTGGGCCTGCTGCGCCCGTCGTCGCAGGCCACCAAGGAGCGCCAGCAGGCCGAGCGCGCCGAAAAGGGCGAGCCCGCGCTGGTCGAGACCCGCACGGATCGGCCCAAGATCGTGTGGTTCAAGCCCACCGACAAGTGCGTGCCGCTGATGGCCATCCCCACCGAGCAGGCGCCGGCCGACTTTGTGGAGAACCACGCGGCCTACGCCGACAAGATCTTTGTGGCGGCCATCAAGCGCTGGCCCATCACTTCGCTGCATCCGTTCGGCACGCTGATCGAGGAGCTGGGCCGCGACGACACGGCCGTGGTGACGGCGGTGCTGCGCGACAACAACTTTGGCGCGCACCGCTTCAGCGACGCCGCGGCCGCGGTCGCCGAGCAGGCCGAAGCTGCCGCCGCCTCCGCGACCACCTCTGAGCCCTCTGAGCCCTCTGAGCCCGCCACGAGCGCAGCCAGCACAGACACAGTCAGTACCGCCGGCCTCGAGACGCCGCTGTCGGGCTCGGCGCTCGCCGAGAGCCTCTCGAGCCTAGCCGAAGACCGCCCCCTCTACAGCGGCTCCGCCATCCAGAACCAGGAGTTTGCCGAGATCGCCGTGACCCTCAAGGACCTGACGCTGTCGGTGCACGTGCTCGATCTCGTGCCGTTTATCCGCGAGGGCTCGGCGCTGGACCGCGAGCTGCGCCACAAGGGCGTGGGCGTGTACATGCGCCAGACAACGTCGCCGCTGCTGCCGCTCGAGTACGGCCAGAAGCTGTCGTTTGCGGCCGGCAAGGCCACGCCCGCGCTGACGGTCGAGTTTGATCTGTTTGACAACTTTGACGTGCGCGACGTGCGCGTGCTGGCGTCAGTCGTCAAGCCGTCGCAGCTGCTGCCGCTCGACGCGCTGCCCACGCTGGACGGCTACGACAAGCTCGCGCGCATCGCCGAGGCGTTCCGCGACCACCGCGGCGGCGTGGGGCTGTCGCTCGACAGCATGCTGGACGTGCGCGTGCCGTGCGGCCCGTCGCTGTTTGAGGCCGAGCCCGCGGGCCCCGGCCCAGAGCGCGAGACTACGCCCAGCTCTGATTCCGGCTTCCTCAAGCTGCCGCCGCAGGGCATCAATGCGCCCGACGTGGTGGCCGAGCTCGCCCGCAAGGTCAACGCCACGGTCGCCAGGCAGCTGCTGGACAGCAACCCGCAGCAGGCGTTCTTGTACCAGCAGGGCCCGCCCGTGCCGGCCAAACTCGAGGCCCTCACGGCCGCGCTCAAGGGCTCGGCGGTGGCGCTGGACACGACGTCTGCGCGCACGCTCAACGCGTCGCTGCTGGCCGTCACCGACCTCCCCACGCGCCACGCGCTCGAGGTCGCACTCTACAAGTGCCTGGCGCCGCAAAAGTACGGCGTGGCCGGCCGCGGCGACCCGCACACGCCTGGACACTACTGGCTCAACGTCCCCGCCTACACGCACTTTACGGGCCCGCTGCGCCGCTACGCCGACCACGTCGTGCACCGCCAGGTGCATGCGCTGCTGGCCGACGCGCGGCCGCCCGCAGAGGAGGAGGCGCGCCTGGCCGCGCTGGCCAGCGAGCTCTCGTTCCGCACCGACTGCGCCCGCAACGTCCAGGACCAGAGCATCCATCTCGAGACCAGCGAGCGCCTGGGCGAGCTCGCCAAGCGCTCGGGCTACGTGCTGTTTGAGGGCATCGTCGTGCAGGTCTACGAGTCGGCCTTCGACGTCGTCATCCCCGAGCTCGGCATCGAAAAGCGCGTCCACGGCGACCAGCTGCCGCTCGTCAAGGCCGAGTTCCACAAGGACAGGCACGTGCTCGAGCTGTACTGGGACCCCAGCCAGGACGCCGCCACCTACGCGCCCGCCGAAAACTCGTCCACGCCCGACGCGCTGTCCACGGCCGCCATCGCTGCCGCCAGCTCCGTCGCGCTCGACGCGTTCACGCTCGTCACCCGCGCCGCCGACGACGGCCACGTCCAGGAGATCCGCATGCTCGCGCGCGTGCCCGTGCTGGTCCGCGCCGACCTCGGCGTCCGCACGCTGCCCAGCATCACCGTGCGCACCGTCAATCCTTTCTTCAAGGCGCCCTAAACACTCCATAGGCATAGCTTATTATTCTATTTCTAGCCCCGCGCCGCCGCTCCTCGAGCATGCCTTCTTCTTCTTTTTAGATCTCCGCCGTAAGTCGGCCCAGAGGGTGCCCCGTTCTGTTTCTTTTTTTTTTTTTTAACTCTCCGAGCTAAAGCTCGTCGGTTTTCCGCCTCAAGGCGGTAGACTGGGGCGTAGAGTTGTATTTCTGCCTTCGTTGGCCCAGGGCGCGGGGGAGTCCGCGCAGATTGTCTAGTTATTTTATATATATGGTTCGAGTTAGATCCTGTCGCCGAGCCTGCCAGTACGAGAAATCCCATTACGCTGATTTCTGCCGACTTCAAGACAAGTTACCCGGAAGTACTTACCCCGGCGGTTTGACCCCCTCCACAAAAACACAAAAGTTTGGCCAAACTGCAATTATTTGCTTTGCTTTTTATTTGTTTAATCATCTTTCAAGAAGCCAATTACGCTTTTTTATTCACTCAGCTAGCTTGGCAGATGCACCAATTGCTGTCGCCGATTCTCGTACCTGTAGCTTTTATTTTTATTTTATTTCTATTTCTATTTTATTCTCTATTTCTATTTTTCTTTTTTATAACTCTCCGAGCTAAAGCTCGTCGGTTTTCCGCCTTAAGGCGGTAGACTATAGTCCGTGGTGTAGATCTCCGCCGTAAGGCGGCCCAGGGGGTGCGGGGGAATCCCCCGCGAAGGACCGGCTGTGTATATTTGTTGTTATAAGGCTCGTTGTGTTTCCGTTTTAAGCTCGCAGCGTTAATAGAAAACAAACTTGAGCGTGAAAAAGAAAAGAAAATAATTTACAGGGTTCTTCTATTCAGAGTCCATTTCTGTGCGCCGCCGGCGGCCCATACAGCACCGAGCACACCTTGGCCAGCGGCAGGTCGCGCACGGCCGCGCTGCTGGTGAATAAATACCGATCGTTGGTCGCGATCTTGGCGTCCAGGTCCGTCAGCGTCGTCAGGCTGGTCGCCGGGTACGTGAGCACCTCGGTGTTGTAGCACGCCAGGGCGACGTAGATGTAGATCATAAACACCAGCACGAACGCCGGAATGGCCAGAGCCCACCACCGCGACGGGTAGTAATAAATATGCGCCCACTCGAGCCACGACCGCGGCGTGAACGCCCACAGCGTGTACGCAATGGCGGCCGCAAACGCACCGACATACAACGCGAAGCCGAAATATTCGGTCGAGAGTGGCACGGGGCTCGTCACCGGCGACCGTTTGGCGAGCTGGTCGTCCTCCATGATGCCTCAGCTTGAGCTAGGACAATCAATTAATAAATATCTATCCCCTTGGCGCGTTATCCAGGCCTCTTAGTTCTTTATATTTTCGGAGCTCTTTATCGCCTTTTTTATGGGGTCCGTGGCCCTGCGTAAAAATATAAATAAAATAGAGTTTGGATTTTTAAGAAAATAAAGAAATGAGTATTCGCGGGTCAGCCCTCGGCGAGAAACCGGCGAGCGTAGCTCGGCGAGTTATAAAAAAATAAAAGAAAACTGGGTGTTTGCGGGGGATTCCCCCGCACCCCCTGGCCGCCTTACGGCGGAGATCTACACCGCGTACTACAGTCTACCGCCTTAAGGCGGAAAGCCGACGAGCTTTAGCTCGGAGAGTTACAAAAAAAGAAAAATCACTCCCCTATAATCTACCGCCGTAAGGCGGAAAACAGAGGAGCTTTAGCTCCGATAGTTATAAAAAAAGAAGAAAAAAATGAGATCAGTTTAAAGGAAGCTACAGCTCTAGCTTGGACTCGGGCTGGCGGTTGAGGTACCAGTCTACAGGGTTAAAGTGGCCGTAGGCGCGGAAGCGCGAGCGCACGTACATGGCCACAAACATCACCACGATGGGGAATGCGACACTAAGGAGGCGTCTTTGCAGGGTCTTTGGCTGGCCCTTTTCGGCGGCCTTGACATTGGCCGTCCATCCAAACGATGTGTAGGCTGTATCTAGCGACACACCAAGCACTGGATGCAACGGCTTGACTGTGGGCTCGCATTCTTTGGTGACGTGCCATTTAGCAAGCGAAAGGGGTCTGTAGCGATACTGGCACGCTGCCAGTCCACATAAACAGTAGTTTGTGTGGTATGCGTCGGCCTCGCAGCCGGGCTTGTCTCTGAGGCCGCCGGATTCGCTTTGGCAACACAAAATAATATAGTCTTGAAGGCCCTCGCGGTCCCACAGATCCACTTTCGGATTCACTTTAAGCGCCGGCTCAATCAGCGACCAGCACGTGCCCACCCAGTGGCTGTAGCAGCCGTCTACAAGCTTGTTTGTGCGGCCGCTGAACCCGGGAACCGTCGGGTGTTGGCGGGCAGACAGCCAGTCTACAAACAAGTCCACGTCCATGTACTTGTGCAGCGTCTGCTGAGGGGTGTCTGCATCCAGCAAATAGAGGCTAGCGAGTGCACAAAAGGCGTAGCCGCCGTGGGCCTCTGCAAGCGGGCCGTTGCCGAACCCACCTTCATGGGTCTGGCAGCTCTTTATATAGTCGCCTACGCCTTTTCTGAGCTTCTCATCAAGAATACCGAGCGTGAAGGCTACACTTAGTGCGCAATACGTAGCTCGAGGATCGGCCTCGCCGTTCAAGCATACTTTGAACGACCCGTCCGGCTGCTTGAGACTCAGCATCCATCTATAGAGGCCCTTACGGTCGATCCGGGCCCATGCTTCGTTGCTGGTATGGCACAGAGCCATCACAGAAGCATACGTGCCTGCCAAATGGGCTGGCTGGCCAAAGCCTCCACCAAAGCCTCCATCCGGGCACGCGCAGTCAAAGATGGTGGCTTCAATGCCCGGCTTGAGATCGCTGATATCCTCGCCAAGAAGATTCAATGCATTGATGCCCCAGAAAACCATCCATGGTTTAGACGCATCCAGCGACTTGAAGCCGGCCGGAAGCTTGCCGAGCATGGCTCGTAAGAAAGGCTTGTGTTTATCAGTGTCCAGGACATACGCCTGATCGTCTTCTTTGTGGAGAAGCAGCGGGAGGCATTTTTCCTCGGTTTCTTTTTGATCAATAGTGGTCTGTGTGATCATTATAGTGGATTTGTACCTGAAATGCCTCAGGATTTTTTTGCTGTCTCAAGAAAAGGGCAAGATCTTGGTCTCAAACAGTCTTTGTTTGGGGAGGACGTCTCTGGGAGGGTCCTTATAATCGCTTGAATAACCTATTTGGGACCGGATCTTGGATCACATGAAAGACTATGCTGATTCTTACTTTGACGTTAGAGCCGTGGCTTTGGCTTCTGAGGGGGTCAATTGCATAGATCCTAGTCTTTTGAACGAGATGACGCTAAAGACTCGGTGATTTTCCGGCAGTATCTGAGGTGTCTATCTAGGGTGCCTGGCTAATATACTGGAAACGACATTAAGCTTTCAGCTTGAAAGAGGAATTCATTCAAGTCAGTTGAACCTGTACGAAGAAGCTATTTTTCTCTATTTGCGGTCTGCGCAGTCTTAGGTCTCGTCCAGTGACTTGGAACTGGGCCTACAGGGACTTACAGGACTGGGACGGGAATACAAGCATGGGACTAGAGCCCTGTGGACTACTCAGGTCCGAAGGGGCTGCGGAAGTGTTTTGCGGGGGAATCCCCCACACCCCCGGGCCGCCTTACGGCGGTAGACTACACCAGGAAGTACAGTCTACCGCCTTATGGCGGAAAACCGACGAGCTTTAGCTCGGAGAGTTAAAAAAAAAAAAAAAAGAAAGAAAGGAAAAGAAAATACGATCTGTATAATTTACCGCCTCAAGGCGGAAAACCGACGAGCTTTAGTTAGGAGAGTTAAAAAAATTAAAATCAAAATACAAATAGAGCCAAGAAGCGGTATAGTAGTAAGTATAGCGAGTATAGCCAAAAGGCAAGTAAGCGACGATAGTTTAGCGAAAGTCAGCCCAAGACCAGTAGTGAATGTATGCGTCTGCAAGCCGGAAACTTGCGCTAGCTCAATACTATCATGCGCTTGATGAGCATGCCAAGGCCCTGAAAGAGGCTGTGGCAGGGCTCAGCGATCTCGGGAACGCCCTGAAAGCGCAGCCGATCAGTAACCAGAAACAGCGGCTGGAAAAGGCATTGGCGGTCTACGACCTGATCAAAAGCAAAAAACCGCTGCCAATATCCCTGAAGATCGACTATCTTACCTCGAAAATAGGCGAATGCCTGTTTCTGCCTGCAGACGCTTGGAACCTCGATCAATGCACGGTTGACGAGTATGCCGGCGACGAGTTTACGGACCCGGAAATGCCTAGCAGCAATTGGACATGGACCCGCCCACAGAATCCACAGATGCGTGTAGACGGCGACGAGATTGCTCAAGCCGCTCTGGGCGACTGCTCGGTTGTAGCGACGCTGATTTCGATCGCAGAGCGGGTGGAGCCGCTGCTCCTGAAACGAATCTATCCGCAAGTGAACGGACAGCCCGTAATCTCGCCGTCGGGACGATACATTGTTGTGCTGGAAGTGGACGGTACGCCTCGGGCCGTGGAAATTGATAGCCAGTTTCCTTCGGCGGCTACACCGCTGCACCTGTCTACTTTGAAGGGAAGTCTATGGCCCTTGCTGTGCGAAAAGGCGTATATGAAGCTGATGGGTGGCTATTATTTTGCCGGAAGCCACGCGGCCGTAGATACTTATACTTTTTTGGGGTGGGTGCCCAACTATGTTGATCTGAGTGTGTGGTCGGCCGCCCATCCCGGAAAATCTGTGGCAGACTTGTTTGATGAATGGGCTATGCGATGGAGAGCACGCAAGCTCTTAATTTCCTTAGGAACGGGGCCCGAGCCCCATAAAGAGCTGGCCCCGAGTCACGACTATGCTGTGGTGAGCATTGTCCCGGGAAGAGTCAAGGTCGTCAACCCCTGGCATTCTGGCGAAAAACGAGGCGAATGGTACACGTGGGATGAGGTCTTTGCATTGTTCCGTATTGTCTACATCAATGTGGATCCTAACCATTACGAGCACCAAATGAGGACGCATCTGATGGCCAATGCGGCCCTGGCCAGCACCCTTTTTGGCGCTCCGCAGTACACGGTTACCAACAAAGACTCGCGGCCGCGCACCGTGTCTATTTTTGCAGTCTTGAAGGTGCCTTTCCGGCCTCCTCCACGCGGATACTTGTCGCTTTACGCCTATGATGCCAACCATAAAATCGTTACAACGACAGGAACTGCTCTGCTTAAACGGACGCCCGAAAACAGCTCGCTTTGCGCCACTCTTAACCTCTCACTGGCCGCAAACTCATCCGCAACCATTGTGGCTGTCTGCACTGAGCTCCAAGCCCTGTCGTCGCTCGTTCTAACTGTCCAGAGTTTCAGCGCAGGCCCCTTTTTGGGCATAAAAGCGAAACTTCCTGGATATAATGCCAAAGCGACAGGCCAATGGACACTTGCCGACCCAAGCGCGTCTATCAACGAAGCCAAATACGGCGATAACCCGCAATTTCTCGTTACTCTCGACAAGCCGGCTGCGTGGCTGGTTGTGCACTTTATCCCGGAAACAGCCGTCGCATCGCATTTGATGGTCTTCCACGGCCGTGAAACAATCACGGCGCCCGACATTTCCCGCAATTTGGCCACCAGCGGGTCCTACCAAACAGGTGCCAAATCCGTCCGACTCGAACACCTTCCCGCAGGCCGGTATGTGGTGATTCCGTCGGTTTATCCGGCCAAGCCCGTCAAGTTCACGATCCTGGCGTGCGCGTCTGGGCCCGTAAAGCTCGACGCGCTGCCCGCTGCGCGCGCGGGCCTGTTTGAGCGCTCGATCGAGCCGCAGGTCTCCAGCGTGCGCTATGTGGCCAACCGGCATTGCATGATCTACTTTCAGATCGACGCCGACGGCTTCGAGGTGCGCTTTTCGGTTTTCAACCACTACGGCCGTTTGCTGGGCTCATCAGGTGACTTCA
Organism: Wickerhamiella spandovensis; assembly: GCA_022577695.1. Classification (NCBI taxonomy): domain Eukaryota; kingdom Fungi; phylum Ascomycota; class Dipodascomycetes; order Dipodascales; family Trichomonascaceae; genus Wickerhamiella; species Wickerhamiella spandovensis. Next base: position 161,870 of record JAKIRT010000010.1, on the reverse strand, counting down.
GGTCGGGCCGCGTCACGGCGCAGGCTAGCGCCACCGAGGGCTTCTGCCGCATCGAGCAGCGCGGCCGCAGCCGCGTCGAGCTCAAGGCCTTTGCAGAAGTACCCGTGAGCATGACTTCCGGCGACTGGACCATTTAACTTATTCTATAGCTTTCTAGTTATACTTTCTCTCCCTTTGTTCGTTTGTTCCGTTACATCGTGAACTTCTTTTCTTTTCTTTCTTAACTCTCCGAGCTAAAGCTCGTCGGTTTTCCGCCTTGAGGCGGTAGACTACGGCGCATGGCAGCCATCCATCCCTGCAGCAGATGCATAAACCTCCGCCGAAGGCGGCCCAGGGGGTGCGGGGGAATCCCCCGCAAATAACCGGCCTCAATTGAAGTTCTCTTTTTGGAATATCTTCTAAAGGCGGGTTTCAATCTTTAGTGGAAACTTAGCGCATATCTTTTATGTTAGTTTACAGATTTCCCAATCTTCCAAGAAGGAGCTCTACAGTGCTGGCTCGAAGCCCAAAAAAAAAGACCATATCCACTCTTCTTTTCTTTTTTTACCCATTCCAGCTGCAAAGTGTATCTGTTTTTGCCTTGGGTGATGATCAAGTATAGATTTTAATTTTATTTGTTTACTGATAATTAACCGTGCAGAGCGGCAGCTTACCCATGCAGAAACATCGGATCCCGACCGACGGGTTATTGGACGAGTTGAAGCAATTGGACGTCAAGCTTGCCGAGCGAAACGAACGAACTCAGGATGGCTACGGAGCTGCATGGACACTTGCGATGCGGAACGCAATCACAGTGCGACGGCTGCTGAAAACCACTGCTGAGAAGCAGGGAGCCGAATATAACGACTATGAAGGGTTGGAGCGCAAAGTGGCTGAAAAGATCTTTGCCGAGGGCAAATACTGCACAGATATGCCCCAGAAAATGATGAACCACTACCACGAAACCTTAAAAAAGCTGACGGATAAGGATCTGGAACTGCGAGGCATGTTGATGGACTCTGCGATTCGAGTCCGGGAACTTATGTGGGAAGACTTGAAGGCTCTGGGGGACGAGATTCTGGCCATCTTGGCATTGATGGTCACGTCGGTGCCTCAGATGAGAAGCAAAGATCTCACGCCGTTAGTGGATGTGTTTATGGAGCAGCTGAAGCTGCTTCTCAAGGGTTTCCGAGCCGATCTTCGAAGTGCCTACGAAGCCTACCAACGGCCCATCAGAGAGGGCATCGCCTTGCGTGAGCTTTTGCACGCGAGTCACTAGCCTTTTTCTCGTTTTCTTTATTGCTCTATTCAGGGACTTTCTTTATGACACTTAATATTAACATTCTAGCTTGTTCTCTCTTCCAAGTAACTTCCCGAACTAAATTTCGTCCAATGGACGTCTAAACTGCTTTTTTTCGCTTTTTTGTAACTCTCCGAGCTAAAGCTCGTCGGTTTCCGCCTTAAGGCGGTAGTCTACAGCCGGTGATGGTACTCCGCCGTTAGGCGACTCAGGGGGTGCGGGGGATTCCCCCGCAAACGCTCAGTTCTGAAGCTATATTTTCTTTTTTTCTTCATAACTATCGGAGCTAAAGCTCCTCTGTTTTCCGCCATAAGGCGGTAGACTGTAGCAGGTGTATAAACTACCGCCGTAAGGCGGCCCAGGGGGTGCGGGGGAATCCCCCGCAAATGCAGAGCTCTGTGGTTCGCAGCAGAGTAGCTGTTGCACTGCCTAAAAGAGAATACTCAATTAAGACCGTAGGAAGGCGGTTACTTTACTTGTCTATAGATACACTCTAGAGATCATCCCAGCCAAAGACGGTTTGGCGGACGACTTGGGCGGCCCAGCCGACCCATCCGTCGGGCTGGTGCTGCTTGACAGGCGACGGCGACGGAGCGGCTCCTTTCTGAGGAGACTTGAACAGAGATGCGGTGGGCTGGTGGACTTGGAGTTTGCCCACGCCCGCGATGGTGGCCGACCCCGGGCTGGTGGTGGATGGCCCCGGGTTGGTTGCTGCGGCTGCTGAACCCGTTTTGGGGGTGGCTGAAGCGGCAGCGGTGGCTGAAGTGGCTGGACGCGAGTTGGGCGTGGCTGGACGCGCGCCTCCGCGCACCTCGTCCAGGATGTTCTCGGGGATATCCACAGACACCTCGCTTTCATCGGCCAGCAGAGACCCGAGCTTCTCCTCGGCAGCAACGTCGGCTCCGTCCGCATGCACGCAGCCAATCACAAAGAACCCGCCCGGCCAGCTGCGGCCGTTCTCGCTGACGGCCCGCTCGGCCGCCGCGCGGTCCTGGAACGTCAGCCGCAGCCAGTTGCGGCCGCACTCGATGTTCTGTGGGCGGCGGGTCGATGAGGTATCGCCCGAATGGTGCGACTTCTCGGCAATCTCGCCGAATTGAGCGAAATGCTGGGCTACCTGCTGCGCATAGCCGGGCGGGAACCCAAACACCACGACAGGGTAAGTGCCGTCTGCGGCCGCCGACGCCGACCGCACGGACGTGTTGTTTGCAGAGAAACTGAACGAGTTCGACAGCGAGTCTGGGATCGGCCGCGGCTCTTCGTGCGCTCGCTGGATATGAATGCTTTCGGTGGGCGGCAGGTCGGCTCCGGCAGCCGGTTTCCGGGAGCCTAGGGCTTTAGGCGCGCCAAACGACGAGCCTACGGGACCCGAGCCGGACAGAGAGGATCTCCTGAAGCTAGACGACTCGTCGCGAGGCGCAAACGAACTCCGCGACTCGCCAGGCACTAGCTGCAGCGGCACATAGCGCTTTGTGTTTGTTGCCCAGGCAGGGTGCATGAGTAAGGCTCGTCTCGGCCGCTGCCAGTAACTGCAGCTGTGGGATATGATGGGCCCTTTATAGTGGTTTGGCCATCAATTGATGTTTTTATTCTTTTTTCTTCGTTTTTTTAGTGGCTCGTCGAGCTAAATGGGTGGCGTTTGCGGGGGATTCCCTCGCACCCCCTGGGCCGCCTTACGGCGGTAGTTTATACACCTGCTACAGTCTACCGCCTTAAGGCGGAAAACAGAGGAGCTTTAGCTCCGATAGTTAAGAAAAAAAAAACTGAATGTTTCCGGGGAGTTCCCCCGCGCCCCCTGGGTCGCCTCAAGGCGGAAAACAGAGGAGCTTCAGCTCCGATAGTTATAAAAGAAAAAATACTCTACGGCGCAACCTCCTTGAAGCGCAGAGAGAACAGAGGAGCAGGGAGATAAAAGTAGACTTACAGAGACTAAGAGACTAGTTGATGGAGGCCGCTTTATCGTAGAGCATATCGACGACGCTGGACATGTGCTTGATGGTCTCGAGGCCGAGCTCGTAGGTCTTGTCGGCCACGGGCTCGTGGTAGACGTAGAGCCAGCCGTTGCCCTGGTCGAGCACGCCGTAGAAGACCTGGTCGAGGATCATCTGGTTGAGCTTGCCCTCGATCTGGCGGGATTCCAGACCCAGCTGCTCGGCAATGTGCTCGACCTCCACGCACTCGTAGGGCTCGATGAGCTTGACAAGGTTATCTTGCAGCATTTTATCGTACAGCGCCGTCAGGTGCACGCGCGTGAACGGGTCGTTGGAGAGCACGTCGCGGTACTCTGCCAGCACGGCGTCGAACTCCTGCAGCGAGCGGTTTGCGTTGGCCTTGGCCATGGCTCGCATGGCGTCGATGTCGCGGCCGGCAAACTTCTGCACCGTCTTGTTTGCAATGAGCTGGTCGACGTCGTCGGTGAGATTGAGCATGATTTTCACCAAAAACAGGTACCGCAGCACCTCGACGGCGCGCGGATCGTCCTGGCCGGCGTAGCCGTCGAACGCCTCGTAAAAGTACGAGAACGCCGTCTTGTAGTCGTCGTCCTCGGCCTGCAGGATGCCGGAGATCGTGTCGAGCTCGGCCTGCGTCTTGGGCGGGCAATAAACAGAGTTGGCCGACGTGCGGGCCGACGTCAGGCTCGCGCGCGCCTTGGGCAGGTTGCGCAGCGCATGGTACACCTTTGCTTCCAGCAGCTGCACCTCCACCAGCATCATCTTGTCGTCGAGCTTCTTGAGTTCCTTGAGCAGCGCGCCGATCAGCTCAATGGCCGCCTGGTACTCGTGCGTCTCGAGCTGCAGAGCCACCAGCCGCACCTGCAGGATCTGCCGCAGAAACGCGCGGTTCTCTTTGACGGCCCACTCGACGCACTGCTTGATGGTCTGCATCTGCGTGGCCGTGCTGTCCGGGATCTCCGCCATCATGGTCACCAGCGAGCGGATGATTTTGGCCGTCTTGGACTTTGCGTAGCCCGCCGTCGCCTGCTGGGCCTCGGCGACCAGCGCCTGGAGGCCTGCGGCGTCCTTGCTTTCCACATAATGCCGGCCCAGCTGCATAATTGCGTCCTCCTGCTTCTGGATCTGCTTCTCGTCCTTGCCTGGGTCGGTCTTCACGACCGCCTGCGCAGCTGCCACTTCCGAGGGGGTCATTTGTAAGTGGCAACACCGCTGTCCCACTTGTGTCTCTAGTCATCCGCTCCACATCACGGCCGCGAAGCGTTCTCGCGAGCCCGCCGGCTCAATTATAGTAAAACGTGTTTTTTGTTTAGGCACAATCTGAAGCATTTGCTGTGCACTTCGTGTCGATGGCGGTCCCAGAGCCCGGCACAGTCGCCGTCATGCTTAAACATGAACATGCATGCGTCCCTACGTGGTATAGGGTCATAGATAAGATTACCGCGTCCCACTTCTCCCACTTGAAATATACGCACATGTATTCGCGGGGGATTCCCCCGCACCCCCTGGGCCGCCTTACGGCGGTAGTTTATACACCGGCCATAGACTACCGCCATAAGGCGGAAAACAGAGGAACTTTAGCTCCGATAGTTATAAAAAAAAAAGAAAAATAATGCTTCAGAACTGGATGTTTGCGGGGGATTCCCCCGCGCCCCCTGGGCCGCCTTACGGCGGTAGTCTATACACCTGCTACAGTCTACCGCCGTAAGGCGGAAACAGAGGAGCTTTAGCTCCGATAGTTCTAAAAAAAGGAACAAAGAAAACTGAGCGTTTGCGGGGATCATGTACGCAAAATAATATACTAGACTAGAGCTACCAGCTGGCGATCTCGACGACGACGCAGGCGTCGAGGAACTCGCGGAGCTTGCCGCTCTGCGTGAACAGCTTGTACAGGCGCGTCTCCTCGTCGGCCACGAGATTGGCCATGCCCAGCGCGTCCGCATAGCGGCGGGCCGTGCGCTGCACCTTGACGTTCTTGAGCAGAATGTAGGGCACGTAGGCGGTGCGCAGCTCCTCGAGCAGCGCGGCGTGCGGGCCGTCGATGCCGGCCAGGAACGACGACGCGGCAATGACGGCGCGGTTGATGGGCTCGGCGCTCAGCGGGTCGTTTTCGTCGAACCGGTCGAGCGCGTCCAGCGCAGCCACCAGCTTCTCGTACTGCTGCAGCTCGTGGCGGTCCTGCGCGGGGCCCTCGCGGTCGTTTTCCGCCAGCGTGCCGAGACTCACTTTGTCGCTCAGCGCCAGCACCGCCGACGGCCGCCCCGCCGTGAGCATCATGCGCAGCACTGCCACCGCCGTGTGCACGGCGTCCGTCCACATCTCGGCGCTCACAAGCAGCTCGACGCCGTTGACGAGGTCCAGGTCGACTTGTGTGGGCGGCTCAGTGGACGGCGCCTGCACGGCGCCGAAATACTCGCCGAAATCCTGGCTCTGCTGGAAGATGAGCTCAACCGCGCCCTGCACGCTTTCCTCCACAGGCAGCCCGAACTTGCGCGCAAGCTGCAGCTGCAGCTGCCGCCGCGGGCCGCCGCTCAGCTGCGCAAGCACCCGCGCGTAGACGTGCACCTGCGCGTCCTTGTCCACAAACCGCAGGTACCCGGGAATCCAGTGCTGGATGTTTTTGATCTCCAGAACCATCACATACGCGTCCACGAGCTTGCCGGTGGTGGCCGCAGAAACACCAGACTTCTTGCCCAGACTGATATCCAGGTGCACGGCCGTCAGCAGCTCGAGCGTGTCGACGTCGTGGGCGGAATTATGGGCAACGCTGTCGAGCGTCTGCGCGAGCTCGTCGCAAACAGCGCCAAACGTGTTGCCGGCAACCGCCGCGAGCAGCTTGTACCCGGGTTTTGCGGCCTCGGCGCGGACAGAGTCGTTGCTCGAGCGCTGCAGCCCGTCCACAATGCTCTTGACGTCCTTGTAAGGACACTCGGGCCGGTCCAGCGGGTAGTCCGACGTCTCTTTGCTGTATTTCTCGGCACAAACAAGACAATTGAGCATGGCCACGAACTGCGTTTCCCAGCTCAAGCACAGCGGCAGCACGCTCTTGACGTCGCCGGCTAACAGTCCGTACACGGCGCGCTCGTAGGTGCCCAACGCTGGCGTGTTTGCCAACGCGAAGCATGTCTGCGCGACCAGCGCGCGGTGCGAGCTCTCGACAACCGCCTTGAGTGACCAATTGTTGGTCTGCGCACACACGGCGCCAACCTTGTCTTTTTCGCCGCGCAGCAGCAGCTCAAACACGTACTTGAACACCTTCTCGTCCGCCTCTTTGTCTTTGGCGCTCAGCGGCCGGTTCTGCCGCAGCGGAGCATCCGCGTCCAGCTCGCTCAGATGGCCCTGCTGCTGCGTCTCGTTGCGCGTGTACAGCCACTTTGCCGTCGTCAAATCCGCGGACTCCTCCACAGAATCCAGGCTCGCGCGAAGCCATTCGAGAATCGCACTGTCCTGGCTGGCTTTGCTGGCGGCCGGCTGCGCAAGTCGCAGCGGATAAATGGCCAAAACAAGGCTCCAGAAACGGGTCTCGAGCTCGAGCTCGGTGAACTCCACACTGCTCCGGCCGTGCTCTTCCAGTGCATTCAGAGCCGCTTGCCGGCTCACAGACCGGAATTCCTCTATTAACGGCTGGAATTCAGACGTCGTCTGGATAGCCTTTGCAAAGGGCGCTACAAGGTCCATCTTGGTAAGCCGCGTCCGTGCCTGCCTGTCTGCTTTATCACCTCTTCTCGCAGTTGAGTTTTTCTTTTTTTATATATCTCTCTCTACTTTAACTCGTCAGTTTTCCGCTTGCGGTGGAGGCCAACACAAATTTTTTTTTTCTTTTTTTTTTATAACTTTCCGAGTTAAAGCTCATCGGTTTTCCGCGTAAAAGCGGTAGTCTATAGCTGGTGGTTATACCTCCGCCGTAAGGCGGCCCAGGGGGGTGCGGGGGAATCCCCGCGATACCCAGTTTTCTTTTTCTTTTTGTTTAACTATCGGAGCTAAAGCTCCTCTGTTTTCCGCCTAAAGGCGGTAGTCTACACCTGGTGGTTATACCTCCGCCGTAAGGCGGCCCAGGGGGTGCGGGGGAATCCCCCGCAAAAATCGGGCATGTTGCATTTCATATTTCTCCGAACCAGGGCTCCCAGTTTCTGCCATCACTCACTAAAGTTTCTTTTTGTTTATCTCCGAGCTAGTTCTGGTCGGTTTTCTCGATCGGCCTCGAATCTCCTTCAACGCTGCCTGGTACTCCCAGAGCGAACTGCCCACGGCCCGCAGCATCTGCTGCTCCAAGCTGGACACACGCTTGCGCGCATCCTCGAGCTCGCTGCTCAGCTTCATAACCTTGTAGAACGACTCTTCAGGATCAAAGACCCCAAAAATAGACCCATCGTCGCTCTCGTCGCTCTCGTCGCTGTCCTCGTCACTGTCCTCGTCGCTACACGTCTCACCACCCAACTCAGACTCTTCTTGATCTGTGTCGCCACTCACATGAAGTGGAGTATCAGAGATTTCGAGATACTCAAACTCTTTGTGCAACTGAGTGCTGTCAACCTGGTAGTATGTCTCCCGGCTCAACAGACATTCCTGGCACGGGCATTGAGGAATCTGCTTCTGCACCTGCGGCTTCTCCTGAGGCACCATAGATTTCTCTTGAGCCTCTTGAGCCTTCTCTTGAGGGTCGTCCTGGAGCTTCTCGATCCGTCGCTTCTCGCTCTGAGCTTTCCTGCCTGGCTCACCTGTCATCCCAGAGAGAGAGACGTACGGCCATGCAGCTGCACTCGCTCGATCCGCGGCGTAGTTGTACTCTGGGATCGGGAAATAATCACTGCGATAATTTGGGGGCATTAAGCTCGCGGGAAAGCAGGTCTTAGTATACTCGGAAAGGTCCGGGAAGTTTCGCAAATGCTGGGCGGGCCACGAACGAATATTTTGGCTGTGGGGAAACCCAGAAGGGTGCTTCGGGTAAACTGGTAGCGAACGGTGGGACAAAGCGGTCTGCGGAGCAGCGAAGGGGTCCTGGTGAGCATGCAAGGGCGGAGGTTGGTCCTCGTGGCCCGGCAAAGGCGGATACAGAAATTGTTGATAAGGAGGCATGACAAGTGGGGCACCCCGGGAATCAATTGGCTGATGGGAAAAGCCACTCAGAGGAGGTACGTATCCTTTTGACATTGTCGAAGGTATGCATCTTGGAGACTCTTATATGACCTGGGTCACTGTTTCATGCCCTCTAGATTTGGAACTACAGTAGTTCTCATGGACTTGAATGCTTCCCAAACCACTTAAAATGAATAATATTGGCATTAATTTAGCGCTAGTAATATAGTGCTTTGCTTGTTCTTTTTGTATTAAACGTGAAATGCTCCTTTTGCTCGAGGGCTAGTACATGCAAGAAGGCAATGATATTCCGCGATTAAGGTAGCAAATCTGGACATTCTTAACAATATAATCTAAATCTTTATGAATTTTGCACACATCATCCAGTGAATCTGAAATCCAAGCGCTTGCTTCCTTCAGCACCGCCTTCCAAATACTCGCCCTTCTGCTCGATACTCATGCTATTCCATTTCTTTTCGCGAGCATGATTGCGCCAGTAGTAGTATCCCTTTGCTGCGAGTGCACTTGCAGCAGCACCGAGGGAAATCGCGAAGGTTTGAGCAACACCTCGTTGGTACCGAGGTGCATCGTCCTCTCGGAAAATGTTGGACCCCACAACGCTGGACAACTGTGAGAAAATGTTCACTACTGCAGCAGACACCGTACGTGTACGCACAGAGTTGGCATTGACAGAGCACCAAGCAATAGTTGTGGGATAGGACACAGGTCCACCCAGAGCAAAAAACAGCAGTAGATAGCTGCCCCAAGGATGGTTGTTATCCAGGAACCCCGGCCACCACCTCATCGCCGCTAGCGACGGAGTAATCCAAAGAGAACATGCCATTAGTGCAAAGCCATAATCGTTGAAGTAGTGGCTCAAATGAACTTGGATGATCATCGTTATGATCGCTAGGATTTGAGGAGGGATCATTAGCAGATTTGTTCTTAAGGTCGAAAAGCCTTGGCCCCGAAGAATAATTGCTTGATAATTGCTGATAGGTTCCTGGATAATATCAGTGAGCAATCTAACAATGTAGATGGGCCACAAGTCGTAGTCAAAGACACTCTTGAAGAGCAGCTTGAGACTCAAGGCTTCGCGGTTGTGCATGTCGCCCTTGGACGGATCGTCACGCAGTACTCTGTTTACCATGATCTTCTCTTCTCTATCAGTAAACCATCCATTTGGTCTCCATTTTGCTTTGGTTTGGACCACTGATGGCGGCATGAGGAAAAAGGCTGCTATGCCCACAACAAGTGTGACGAGACCCTCGATCATAAATACCCAGCGCCAGCCAGACCAATTGCCATGGCCATGGAGGTTAAAGATACCATAGGCCAAAAGAGCCGAAAATGCTTGCGTTAGAGGATTGGCGATATAAAAGTATCCAAGTCGAACTCCAAGCTCTTTGCCAGTATAAAAGTACGACATCCACAAACAGACATCAGGAATAAACCCGCCTTGGAGAGCGCCAATGAGTGCCCGGGTTGCAAAGAACCCCGCCCGATTCTGGATAAATGATTGGAAGGTTCCAACAAGCGACCACAACACAAGCTGGATAGGAATCCATCTGTCAGGTCCAATTTTCTTGGAGATTAACTGCGAGGGAAGTTCTGCAGATAGGAAAAACACAAGATTGATGGTCCGGCCAATGTTGTAGTCATTGGTTGTCAATTTAAGGTCTTCAAGGAAAGTACCAGAAGTCGCATTGGTGATGTTGTAGCGATCAATGTCCAAGGCGACAAACATAATAAACGCCCAAAGAGTGACCCGCCATTCTGCTTTCCACACGACCTTCTTCTCTTCTTGCGGTTCCCATTCAAAGTCGGGGTCAAAATGGTGACGAGCCTCATATTTCGCGTCTTCATAGATTTCTCGGTACCGAGCTGCAACTTTCTCATCCTTGAAGATATGCCCCTTGAGCTCCTCTGCGCTGTCGACTGACGATGGGTACTCTCCTGTGTAGGAGACGGTAGCCTCGTCCTTTTCAGTCATACCTTTGATTTTCTGATCGGCATTTGCTTGCTCTTTTATACAGAAATGGTCTATAGGTCTATTTTTGGGTCCAGAATCGCATCACTGTTCCATATGTACCCCTTACTGCAGGCACAGATGAACTGCAGCTGCAAGGGTTGGGGCGCCTATATCCATAGGAATTTCAGTAGGTCATAACCGCCGGCATAATGGCATCGACAATACACAAAAATACCACTACACCGACAAGAATGCGAATTTGCGTCTTTAGCAAAGCGTGTAGGCGCTGCACCTTCTCCAGGGCCGTGTCACGTGCAAAGTCATAATAGCAAGGCGCGTCTGGCACGTGAGGTTAGCTGCGATTGCAGCCACAGGAAACGGCTACAACTGCAGTATATGCGTCCTCGATCATCTTGATGCGTCGGCAACCGCCGATGTGCGCTGCAGTAAAAGACTCGGGACGCAGTCGCACCGGTGCCCTCGCAACTGAAAACTCACAACCGAAGTGAAGTGAATCAAAGCGAATTCAAAGTGTTCAAAGAGAAATCATAAGTTCGTAACTATAGACTACCTAAAGCTGCTATCATTTTGTTTACGCCGGCCACATGCCACGGTAGAATAGTTGCTTCAGTGTTTACACCTGAATATTCCGATAAAGAAGCGAGGCGGCGGTACTGTCCGAGAATTTGTCTCATGAGTTGTTTATGTTGGACTCCGGTGGCATGTACGAGACCAATCTCGACCTGCTGGTGGCCGTTGAATGCGGCCGGAATGAGCGGTTTGACTAGCACGCCTGTGATAGTTGCAGGAGCGCAGTTCTCGAGAATATGCAGCTGGTTCTCAAACACTATGCCGTGGGTCTCATCCAGGGCACTCACAATGACATTATCGTTGCGCACTGCGGCCGGAGTGCCGGATCGCGTTCGGCTTAATACATCCGTGCTCGCTGGCGTTGGAGGCGCGGATGGACTGCCGGGGGTCCCCATTCTGGAGGCAGGAGGTCCCGTCATGGATCCGCCAACAGTCATGCCTACATGCGGGAACAGTACTTCGCCGTCGCGAACGTTCAGAGCGCGCGCGACTGGCAATTGCAGCAGATAGGGGGCCTGCATTTGCGCGGCTGAGCCCCAGTTTGACTCGCCAACGCGTCGCCACACCGAGAGTTCGTGCAGGCTCAAGGGCTCACATTTCACAATCGCCACTCTCCAGCGAGCATGCTTGGAGACATCTCTGGTGGATGCGCAGATATGAGCGGTGCGGCGCCAGATCTCGCTGGCGACGCTGTCGAAGTTGCGCATGGCGCGGTCGGTGGACGGCGCGTCTGGAATCGACGCGTCGGGCCCGGGCGTGCCAAGCACAGGCGAGCTTGCGCGCGCACGCGAATGACCCGCCAGTCGGAACACCTCCACCTTGGCAATTATGCCCCAGTGATCGGTCCATGCGACGGCCACCCAGCGGCGGTCTATTGACACGGCATAGGCGACGTGCATGACCGGGTCCTCGTCGAGGATCTGGGCCGGTGGACGCGGTTGAAACTTGATGCTGATGGAGGTTGGTGCTAATCTAGCCAGCGAAAATGCCGTTTGATACGACAAGTTCACAAACTTGAGGTTGGTGTGCGGCACCCAGCGGTCGTAAAGCAGCAGCGCGCGGCGGACCATGGAGTACTGCGAGGGCAGGAAGTCCACGCCAGAGCGCGACACAAACGTCTCGATCGACGTGAGAACCCAGCGGATGTTCTTTATGCCGCCACGCAGGGCGTTAAACCCGCGCGCGAGAGGAAGCGGCGACGTGCGCGGCCCGGGCGGGAACGCCATGGCAATAATCACGTTTGTATCAGCAGCAAACTCCTGTAGCTGTCTTTTCAGACTCGAGCACGATGCCTCAAACAGATCGCCGACCGTATCTGGGTTTGTATACTCAGGATTAGCCGCGATATTCAAGACACCATTCTTGACTTGGCCGAACGTCGGCAGCTCCATTTTGCCGAGATTGCAGCTCTGGTAGCAGTTCTGCAGCGCCTGCAGATGCAATCGCGTGCTCGAGACAACGCGCGGACTCGCAAGCGTCAACAGAATCAGCTTGATATCACGTGGGCCCTTGTTGGGCTGCAGCCCAAAAGTTTTCCAGAACCTCAGGATGGCTGCGCGGGCTTTGTGGGGCTGGTCGCCTCGCGTGACCGAGTAAAGCGGCGGGCTGAGCAGCGAGAAGCTATCTGCGGATGACGCGTTGAACGTCGGTGGCATAGGCTGGGGACGCGTTTCGACGCCGGTTGGGGCCGGCGTGGCGGGACCGCTGGGGGTCGATAGGGACGCCTGGGCCGCTTGGATGTTGCTAGAAGACGCCATTGCGTTGGCCAGAGTGGTTCCAATCGAGTTTTGTCTGCTGGGTTGTTGAGACATTGGTTCCATTTCCGAGGGTAAAATGGGCGTGCCCACGCCGGACGCGGCCGACATTCTTTCGACGCCAGTCTCGCTCATGGGGATTCTGCGGAGCATCGGAAGCGCCTGCCGAATGATGGAGGCCATGGAATTGGAAATAGGCTCCAGCTCGCCCATGGGCGTGCTTGCCATCAACTGGCCCAACATCCCGTCGTCCCAAACGACTTGGGCCATCAGCATCTGCATGTTTTCCATGGAAACAGTGTCTGGAGTAGGCAACGCCGGCGCGCCCGTCAATACATGAATCCAGTACTCGACCATGCGGAAGTCTGCTTCGCTGGGTTTAAGGTTATCTTGCTCGGCCTCGTCGAGAGCATCAGCATCCTCGTCGTCTTCCTCGTCCTCATCTTCGTCGTCTTGGCGTTTGAGTTTCTTTTCCTCGGGCTCTAGAGGTTTTGCCACGTCATCGTCTTCGTACTCCACAAAGTAGCGGCCGCCGTTTGCGTATTTCTCGTCGATGCCGTCGCCGCCCACAAACTCCAGAGGAGAAAACGCCGAGCGGCCGCGTTTGGCACTGGCCGGCACGGTCATGACCTGCTGCGGCGCAGCGGTTTCCTCGGCAGCCACCAGCGGCGGCAAAGGCGACGCCGGCTGGGGCTCGCGGTTGATGGGGTCGTCAAAGAAGCTGAAATCGGCTACCGTCACATCTTCCTCTTCATCCTCCTCATCCCAAGCTTCCGAGGCCGCGGGCGTCCATTCTGCACGCGCCGGCGACGGGTCTGTCGGCGTAGGGTAGATGGTTGGTTCTTGTTGAGGTGGGGGTGGCAGAGGAGCGGCGTCCGAGGTTGTTGCCGAGGGAGTGGGTGGGGGCGGTGGCAACGAGAATGAAACAGACGCAACGTCGTCATTTGTGGCTCTGAAGTCCCCGTTTTGGGGCGCCGCGCGGTGGGTGGACGGCTCGCGGTGGCCCAGAATCCGCCGGATACTGGCGACTGTTTTTTTGGCCGGTTGCTGTGGCTGTTGGGTTTGCTGATGCTTCCCATTCAATAATACTTCACGGATGGCCAGCATACCCTCACCAACCACCGTGTATGCATCTGGTTGGGCCAGCCAACCAAGACCGCTAGACTCGCACGGCACAGACACTACAAACACCGCAGGCCACATGATGACTCTGCCGTCCACAGCGACACGCACCCACGGCGACTCGTCGAGGTCTTGTTGATGCGTATAGAAGCAGACGAGTTTCTGGATCGTTGCTAGAAACTGACGGGCTAGGCGAGGAGCCGGCGGCGCGAAGCCGTCGATCAAACGGGCCTGTCGGCCGCACGGAACCAGGAAAACAGTAAGGCTATCTCTTCCTTGCACGGGAACAAGCCCTGTCTTTTCAATTGTGAGTCTTAGGCGGATCTCTCCAGTCACTGCAGCCGCCGGAATGACATGCACGACGGATCCATCGGCATCAATGAGCCTATCTTTGCCAAAGGGCCGAAGAGTGGTGGACTCGAGGCACAGCTGGCTCATTACCCTTGCTTTAATGGCCGCTAAAAAGGGCCATGGCCGAGGCAAGACCGCTTCATTCACGATATTTCGAGGGTGGATGACGCCGGCACCGACCATAACAAGGTCCAGCTGCGCCGGCGGCTCGGGAATGGAATCCGTGGACGCCATTTTGAAGTCGGCAAACTCTTTTTCCGCAAGGCTCTGCGTCTCCGGCCGGAAGATGTCGCTCGCAAACACCCACAGCTCGCGGCCTGCAGCTGCCACAAGGCACGACGGATCGTCGTACCGCATGGCGGTTTCCGCCATCTGAACATGGATGTTTTCGTCTTTGGACGATCTCGGACAGTATATTTTGTACGGGGCGGCAGAAAACCTGCCCGCCGTGAACCGGTCGCCAAAGACCCGTTCAGGCAGGACCACCATGATTATGTGTGGGTGGGTAGTCAGATTATGTCTCGGTAGCGAAATTGTAGGGTCTTTAGTCTTTTTTGAGCATTGTCTCTTTTTTGTGTCTGCTTTTGGTTGGCTGTGCCTCAATTGGCTTTTTTTCTTTTTTTTCTTTTTTTTGCCGAGCTAAAGCTCGTCGGTTTTCCGCCTTAAGGCGGTAGACTATACAGGGTCTACTTTTACTTTATTTTAACTCTCTGGATTAAAGTTCTTCGGTTGTCCACCACATAGTGGTAGACTACCCAGGGTCTACTTCTTTACCCTTGATTTGATGCTCGTCGGAGTTCTACCTTAATGCGGAAGACTGTTGTAGCGGGTTTGTTTGTCTTTTTGACCCCTCCGACGTCAGTCACATCGCTACAGTCTACCGCCGTAAGGCGGCCCAGGGGGTGCGGGGGAATCCCCTGCAAGCACAAGGTTTTCTGTAGTTAATGTTTCTGATTGATGCGATTTCGACGAGATTGGCCCGTTTTTTACTAGGTTGACGTTGCCAATAATTTGAAGGGAATTGTTTAGAGTCGCAGCGAGATATAGGAGCTAATCAAGAGGCATAACAACCTCCGCACAAAAAGACCTCGAAAGCACCATCGACAATAAAGGAAGAATTACGACAAAACACACGGTAAACACAAGCCAAGGGAAGGATGATAGGGTGCTGTCGTGTTTTTGCGGGGGGTTTTCCCCTCCGCCCCCCGAGCCGCCTTATGGAGGAAATGAGGGGATAGAGTACCTGATAGAAAAGACAGAAAAAAAGAAACCGCTACCAGGGCCAAAAGAGCGAAAAGAGAAAAACGCAGCGGGAGCGAAATCCAGAAATCTGCAAACTATCAACACCACCAGGTCGATAAGGATGCAGGCGGGACCTTACCCTCGTGCGTAAGGCTGCATTATCAACAAACAGCGCGAAGTTGATCGCCACGGGCAATTCAGGCCCGCTGCGCCCCCCAAAACATTAAAAAACCAAACGCCGAACCACACCCCACAAATCCCGAAACAGCCACAGCCCCGCGAGCCAGGATCTCGCTGACCGGAAGCTTACAGGCCCCGTGACAACCGCGGTTACTAAGCAGATAAAAACTTGTCGCCCGGGCAGCCGGAACCCAGGTGCCTCCGCAACCAGCGACCTGCATTATCCCCACACCAGGCACCGGGTAAACCAACGAGTAAAACAAAGAGTTCATAAACAATATAGAAAAATAAGGAGTCGACTAAACATAAATACTACTGCACCGTCTTGGGCTTTGGCGAGCCAATCCGCAGGCCGGTGGCTGGATTGATGATCTCCAGCGGCTTTCGGACCCGGGCCGACGTCGACAGAGGAGTCTTGCGGCTTCCAGAAGAAAGGTCGGCCGGTAATTGTTCGGGCGTGCGCACGAGACTGGCTGCCGCGGCGGCCTGAACAAGCGGGCTCTTGTCGGAAGCCAAGGCCGGGCAGAATTCGTGGTCGTCGTCGGCATCGAAGCCGCGGCTGGCGTCCAAGCGGACTTTGTACAATTGGGGATACGACGCCGACGAGAAGCTCGGCGACGTCGACGAGGGCCGAGAAGGGCCCTCTGTGTAGTAGGACCCCGTGGACGAGGTAGGCGATGTTGAGTAGTACATGGGTGAACGGATGGATGACAAAGGGCTGGTGATGATGATGCAGCCAGATCTGATCGGGGTGGGTGGTATATGAATAGCTATGGTAAGGGACGCAGCGAGGTTATGGGATGGGTGGTTCATTGAAGGGACAATTTTTCGAACTTTTGCTTGGCTATTTTATTTTTGAGTTAATTTTCTGGGGGTCCTTTTTGCCGGCACGTTTACCACGGGGCCGCAAGCTCGGAGGTGACTAAACCGGTGCCGAAGGGTAGGGTAGCGGTTGCCCGCTGCAGCACATCATCGATAGTCAGATGAGGGTGAGGGTGGGGTGTGGGGGAGGGGTACTAAGGGCAATAAAATAAATAAGGAAAATACCAAAAAAAAACAAATTACATATCGCGGCGTGGGCTGGGCGAGCTGGGCGAGTCGTATGAGCCCTATGAAGGGTATGCCTGCGAGGGGCAGGCTAAGCAGGCTCAGGTCACTTACGGCAGTTGCTTCGCTTCAGGATGCTTTAGTTGAAGTCAGTCAGTGAAGTCAGTCAGTGAAGTCAGTCAGTGAAGTCACAAGTCAGTAAAGTCACAAGTCAGTAACAACAGTGAAGCCACAAGTCACGCCAGGAAAGCCAGTGTCGGTGAAGTCACAAGTCAGTGCCAGGAAAGCCAGTGTCAGTGAAGTCACTAGCCCCCGAAGGCGGACAAGACCAACGGCTACTCCGCCGTAAGGCGGCCCGGGGGTGCGGGGGAACCCCCCGCAAAGCGCGTGCTGTTCGTGTGAGCACTGCAGAGTGTTTATGGGTGCCTGGTGGGTGCCGCGTGCCTAGCTAGGCGGCGCGGCAGCCGGCGGCGGGCTTGGTTTTTTATGAGGGAGAGAATGCCGAGAAGATCATATAAATAAGTCTTTGGTTGGGCGGGCCGGGTCAGGGCCCGACGCGCGGAAGCTCGGGCAGCGGCTTCTGCAGCAGCTGCCGGCGCTTGCTGTCGCGGTCCGCCAGCTCGGGCCCCGACACTGCTGCCAGCACCTCGAGCGAGCGAAGCGGCAGCGGCGTGGAGCCCGAGCCCGTGGGCAGCGGCGGCAGATCGCGGTTCTTGGGGTCGTGCGCGTGCGCCTGGCGCGGCGACGGCTCGCCGCTGGCGCCCTGCAGCTGGGCGACGGACGGCAGGCCGGCGTGCGAGTCGCGCGGCGACAGGGCCCCCGCGTCGGCGGGCGGCGCCTTGGCCTCGTCCGAGTGATTCAGCACCGACGACAGCCACACGGACGTCTGCGACGAGCGCGAGTGCGCCGAGCCCACCGACAGCGCGCCCACGCTCTCGATCGACGACGTGCTGTTCATGCGCTTGCGCGACAGCCCGGGGAACGCGCCGGGGCTCTGGCCGGTCGGCGTGACGGGCGTGGAGCGGTCCGAGTGCGTCGAGCTGGGCGCCTTGAGCGGCGTGTCGGGCGGGAACAGCGCGGTGCCGCCCAGCGCGGACGCGCTCGAAGGCGCCGACGGCAGCCCGCTCAGCGGCGTCGACGAGTGCGGGCTTGGCGGCATCGACGACATGCTCAGCGGGCTCGGCAGCGTGCTGAACGGCACGGGCACGGGGCTATAGTAAAACTGCCGCTGGTACATGAGCTGCTGCGCGGCAGGCACAGAGTAGTAGCCCTGCATCTGGTAGGGGTTTATAGGCATTCCGGGGGTTGCGGCGTACTGGTAGCCGTAGGCGGGGCCTGCAGCGGGCACAGTGGAGGGACCTGGGTAACCTTGCGGTTGCATCTGTGGCTGCATCTGTGGCTGCATCTGCGGTTGGCTCTGTTGAGGCTGGTGAGGCTGGGCCGCAAATTGGCTGTCTGTGGGGGTCTGCGAGTGGGCCTGCGAGTGGGCCTGGTGCGGTAGAGGCGGCAACGGCGCCGAGGCTGGAGCCGGCGGCGCCGATGAAGGTGCTGCTGACGCGGAGGATGCCGGAGCAGAGGCGGAGGGCGCCGGCGTGGTGGCCATGGACTGGCTGTGAGAGCTGGGCTGGCTGGAAACGGACGAGGCCTGCGAATGTGCGGAATGTGCCGAGTGGATCGAATGCAGCGAGTGCACGGACGGCTGCGACGCATGCGATGGCTGCGATGGCTGCGACGGCTGCGGCCGCACCACGTGCTCGTTCGCATGCACGGTGTAGACATGCTGGCGCAGGTTGTCGAGCCGCGAGAACGAGCGGCCGCACGCGCACGTAAACGGCCGCTCGCCCGTGTGTTTGCGGATATGGCGAGCAAGATGCTCGGACCGTGTGAACGACATCTTGCAGTCGCCGTAGCCCGAGCACCGGAACACCTTTGTGGTGGGTTTGGCCGAGCGGACCCGGGGCGGCGGCCTCAGCACGGGCGTGCCGGGCTCGTGTCTGCTATCAATGGACTCTGCCGACGACGAAGTGTCTGGGCTTGGCGACGATTGGCGAGACATTTTGTGGTCTTGGCGGGTGGTTTTGGGTGTGCTTCTGGGGGTGGTTTTGGTGTTGCTTTGCGCTTTTGGGGTGTGCCTTGCGCTTTTGGAGACGTTTAGGGACGTTTGGTTGCCTTTTGGGTGAGGTTTGGCAGGAATTAAGGCTAATGAAGCTGAGAACGACGGGCTTTAGAAAAGGGCCTAGAAGCTTAGGGCCGTAGACGATAAAGCACGGCTCGGATCGACGCGACAAGTGGCGGCAAGGAGGAATCGGTTACTATCCTTGTCAAAAATGAAGGACGCACCACAATGCTGGGAGGTCCCTTGATCAGCTGGGAGACTAAGTACGGAATGCTCCTAATCTAATTTTATCCAACCTTATGCCACTTATTAAGAGGCAGGACGGTGCCCGAACCCTAAACTGATGCTTCGCGAGATGCCCCACGCCTTGTTGCCGAGCAAATAGCTGGATGCATAGCAAGTGAGGCGGAATCGCGCGGGGCGAATCGAGCTGGAAACATCGAAAACCCAGACCGGATTTTCTTTTTGCGCCCGTGCCCGGAATCCCGACGCTTTTTGACGCATGCTTGTGAACCAATCGGGCCCGCTATGCAGGAGCGAGGGGCGCACCTGCATTTCATGTATGCAGCCTCTTCTGCACTAGTTTGCCCTCACGGCAGCCGCATGCGAAAAATGTCGTAATCCCGGGTTTCGGCGGAAAAATCGCAGATCCGCCGCCACAACCAAACACACAATCCCCTTACAGATCCTGCCCCACAAGTGGCTTGTGCGCAAACGGCCGTCGCTCTGGACAGCTGCCCCGAGCGTATGCTCGCCGTTCGGTATGATAGGCATGCATGCATGACCTAAGCTGCTTGCGTCTGTGCTTTTGACCGCGGACGCAGGACCGCGCATGGCGAGCTCGCGGCTAGCCGATCGGCAGTGACGGCCACAGAATTGACGAAATTAGAACTACTCTCGACCGTATATTTGCGGCCCCTCCGCGGCGACCCACAGATCGCCAAGCATCGCCCTACAAACACCGAGTCATGCAGGTGATCGGCGTTGCCCCGCCCTACCTCGGATCCCTGAAAAAAAACAACTCGTGTCCTGCAGGGCAGCCACGGGGCCCATGTCAGGCACGGGATGCAGGGTCCATAATATTTTTTGACTGCCCTCAGCAACTACGGGGGCTCGGAGCAATGCGGATCGCGCTTTTGTTTGCTAAAAAACGGGCCAATTAAGCCGGGATGCCATCCATGCCCTCTCTCCACAGGACCCCTTACCCGTGGCCCCTATCATCCATGGTGTCAGCTAACCCAACTCTGCCAGGAGAGGTGATGACGATGCATGAAACAAGCTGTTACATCAATTCCCGCACGCATCCCATCGAACGAACTTCCAATTCTCGGGCGTTTTTTTGTAAATATATTTTTTTTCAAAGTAGAATACGATAGTCTGATTTCTAATATTCCTGCCCCCCTCCACTTATCCGTAGCTCTCGCCTCCAGCCCTTCATCAGCCCAGTCCTCCATCCTCCCAGCCCAAACGGTGAGCAACATCCATTGTGGTCCAGACCAACTCACCTGCACAATCAGCATCGGCAGCAGCACAGCACCAACAGCACAGCACCAACAGCATCAACAGCACAGCCGCACCAACAGCAGACCAAAAATGAAATAACTTTTTAATGAATTTTATAGCGATCCCTAAAAAAACGCAAACAAACTAAATGCCTCATCAACAACTGCATGCCTGCTGCTCGTCGTTGTTATCCACAGTCACATCCACAAGCTCCGTCCGGTGCTGCACCTGCGGCGTGATGTCCATTCCCGCCAGATCCTGCGCAATGTTCTTAAACAGCTGCTTGCAATTGTGGCCGGCCTTGGCACTGGTCTCGGTGAACCGTGCCCCTAGCGCCTTGGCCTTCTCCTCGCCCTCTTGAACAGTGACCTGCCGCTCTGCGGATAAGTCGCATTTGTTGCCCACAAGCGCAATCAGAGCCTGGCCCTGCCGCTCGGCCTGCACCTCGTCAATCCACCGGCTGGCGTCGTCAAACGTCGCGCGGTCCGTCACGTCGTAAACAACCACCGCAACGTTCGAGTCGCGGATGTACGATGGCACCAGCGTGCGGAACCGCTCCTGGCCGGCCGTGTCCCAAAGCTGCAGCCGGATGGTTCGGTCGGGCAAATACATGGTTTTGGACATGAAATCAATGCCAATCGTGGCCTTGTACTGTGTGTCAAAGGAGTCATACATGAACCGAGACAAAAGCGATGTTTTGCCTACGCTCTGCGCGCCGAGAAATACCAGCCTGCGTTAGTCCCGTTCGTCTGTCCATCTGCTTTGCGGTCGCAACACTTTTTAGCCCGCACAATGTGCCCATCAGGCCAGGCCGCTGCCAACTTACTTGTACTTCTCCACCGGTTCACGAGAAGAAGACATGATGAGTAAACGGTCCCACTCGTGTCTATATTTCAGGCTGCATCCGCATCAACAGTTAATTTTAATTCACCGTCTCCAGTCGACCGCAAACCTTTCTCAGATAGCTAAATTCAATATAAATTAAAAACTATTTTTACAGTCTACCTTTGGGTCGTGCTTGGCGGGGATACTCAACTCCAAGAATCAATAGAAATGAAAAGTATAGAAGCCATCTCTTGCATGCAGAGTACTGCCGTTAAGAGCCCAGGGATACGGGAGACTCTCCAAGCAGCCAGCAGAGGAACTCACAAGGCGAAACCTTTGATCCAGACTTGATACGTTCATAAAGTGTGCACGCTATCTTCAGCTTGCAGAGCATACCGCCGATAGGCGGCCCAGTAGGTGCGGGGGAACCCCCCGCGAAAACAAGCCAGATAAAGAAGCTTTCGTTGGAAAAGAAGAAAAGCAGTGTTCTAAAGGAGATACTAGTCTATGTACTCGCCGCCAAGACGGTGCCCCACGCCCCACCCCTGCTTGACCTCGCTTTCGTAGAGCTTGCACACGCGCCAGAACGCGTCGTCGTGCTCGCCGTGCGTATTGTGAGCCAACTCATGGCACAAGACCATGCGGATGGAATTGTAGTCACAGAAGCCCTCGTAGTCGTCGGTGCGAATGCGCAGACGGATTACTTGGCCGAAGTTCTCGTTGACGCCAAGCCGTCGCTTGGCCTCGTCTGTGTTTAGCGTGGGATCCAGCTCGGCCAAAAGCCCCACTTTTAGTTTATATTTATCCATCAGCTTTTGGATGCTTTTATCGTCCTTGAGCCGCTGCAGGTACTGCAGCGCGGCCTCGGAATCGCCATACGGCAGCGACTCGAGCTTGTCGAACGTATAAGGGGAGCTTACCCGGCTCGCAGCAGGCATCGCTTTACGGGTGTCCAAAGTGGCCAATGCATGGACCCGCCGGAGGCCCTGGCGATGCAATTCTTTACCGGCAGACTGCACTTTTTCCACATCTGCTTGAGGCGTTCCTAGCACCATGATTTTCGCCACTTTGCCGCCCATGGCGTCCTCTATTGATGCATCGCTGCCCAGCGGCAGTTGTTTACCTCCCCCAAGCAGCTTTTGGTTTTCAGGAGGAATTGACCATTCAGTCTCGATCAACTCTTGAAGAGCTTTTATGCTTGTACTGGGGTCTATCTCTAAGGTCTTTCCTCGGAAGGTTACTTTCATGTAGTTGGTTAAGGAACAGCTGCAGCTAGTGGCGATGCTTTGAAATCCTGCATCACCGCATCAGCACCATAGCTAATCAGCCGGCATTCTCAGTGCGATGCTTAAAGCAGGCTTGTATATTTTTTATTTTTATTTTTTTTGAACTCTCCGAGCTTCGCTCGTCGGTTTTCCGCCATGAGAGGCGCCGGGTAATCTGACTTCGATTCTGAGGGTCGCGTATAGGTCCGCGCCAGCAGTGCTTAATCATGGATCTTAACAAGGTGGGCGAGAGCTATGTGCAGCGCATGGTCTCCGGTGCCGAAGGCAAGGCCCGGGTGCTGTTGCTGGACAAGGAAACGACAGGAATAATCTCGCTGGTGAGTACGCAATCTGAATTGCTGAAGAATGACGTGTTTTTGGTGGACCATTTGGCGAACCCAGCCCGACAAAAGATGCGCCATCTCGACTGTTTATGCTTTGTACGGCCCAGTAGTGAGAGTATCCAGCTTCTTGTGGAGGAATTGAGGAACCCAAAGTACGCCAAGTACACGCTGATCTTCTCGAATGTCGTGAAAAAGTCCCACTTGGAGCGGGTTGCCGAAGCAGACGACCACGAGGTGGTGATCAAGGTTCTAGAGATGTTTTGCGACTACTACACGATTAACAAGGACCTCTTTTCTGCTGGCGAGCGGGATTCGATCTACGGCCCCGAAACCAACACCTGGAACCCCAAGAGCCTTGACCGGGCCGCAGACAGTGTATTGAGTGTGCTGCTGAGCCTCAAGCTCAAGCCGTTGATCCGCTACGAAGCAAACTCGCCTATGTCCAAGCGGCTTGCAGCAGACATTTCGCGGCAAATTGAGCAGCAGGCAACCCTGTTTGACTTCCCGCCTAGAGACACACCGCCGATTTTACTGTTGGTGGACCGACGCAATGATCCTGTGACCCCGCTTTTGAGCCACTGGACGTACCAGGCCATGGTTGACGAGATCATTGGCATTGAAAACAACCGCGTAAGTCTGGACGATGCGCCCGAACTATCTGCGGAACTGCGGGAGATCGTTTTGAGCCAGAGCCAGGACCCGTTTTTCGCAGAGACAATGTACCTGAATTTCGGCGATCTGGGCGAGCGAATCCGCGATTATGTGTCGCAGTACCAAAGCAAGACTCAATCCAGCAAAGAAATCTCGACGGTGGCAGATATGAAGCGGTTTGTGGAAGAGTATCCTGAATTCCGACGGTTGAGCGGCAATGTGTCTAAACATGTCTCGCTGGTTAGTGAATTGTCGCGCCAAGTCGATGCGCGGCATCTTTTGGAAATCAGTGAAACCGAACAGTCCTTGGCATGCTCAGATAACCCCACCAAGGACCTCAAGCAGCTCCAGACGTACCTGGCCAGCCCGGCCATCGAGGCCTCAGCAAAGTACCGTTTGGTGGCCCTCTACTCGCTGCGGTACCAGCGTAGCGACGCGGCGCCGCTGGCCGGTCTTTTGGGCCAGATCCAGCCGGCCGACAGCGAGCTGCATGCTGGCGTGGAAAAGCTCGTGCGCACCTACGCCGGTCAGCGGCAGCGCCAGGAGGATATCTTCACGGGCGGCTCGCTGCTGCAGCGGGCGCAATTTAGCCTCAAAAACCTCAGTCTGCAGGGCGTCGACAACGTCTACACACAGCACAAGCCGCTGCTGGAACAGACGCTGCAGCAGCTGCAAAAGGGCCGGCTGCGCAAAAACAAGTACCCGTTCTACGACCCCGCCGATGGCTCGCTGCCGCACTGGGCCCTCACTGGCGAGGAGACCGAGCACCCGCAGGACGTGATTGTGTTCTTCGTAGGCGGCGTGACCTACGAGGAGGCGCGCGTAGTCGCCGAGTCCAACGCGGGCAGCGGCCGCATGCGCATCGTCGTGGGCGGCACGCGCATGGTCAACCACGACCTGCTGCGCGAGCTCGGCGAGCTGCAATGGTAATTTATAGTCTATACTTAAACTCCCCGCGAGCTTTATACAGGCCCCGCCAGGCAGTCTAGACCCGTGCATTCGCGGGGGTAATCCCCCGCACCCCCGGTCCACCTCACGGCGGTAGGCTCTGCTAAGACGTACTAGAAACCAACGCGCGTTCAGAGCACTGCAGACCCGTGCATTCGCGGGGGAATCCCCCGCACCCTCGAGCCGCCTTGCGGCGGTAGGCTCTGCTAAATTGCCTTCAGGCTTTGACGGAAACCGACGAGCGAGCTCGGAGAGTTGAAAGAAGCAGTAAAGTCAGTCCTGCTATGCCGGCCCTGACGTGCCAGGTTTCCGCCGCAAGGCTGCCCAGGGGGTGCGGGGGAATCCCCCGCGAATACTCTGGTCTGTACATTCTCCAACACTTTAGCAGAGCCTACCGCCGTAAGGCGGCCCGGGGGTGCGGGAGAACCCCCCGCAAAACGCATCGCTGAAGTACATTTTTATTTTCTTTTTATTCACGGCACTGCGAGCTAACTCGCGCCAGTTTTCCACGGCCCAGGAACCCCCCGCGAAACAAATCGAAGCTAGTTTTTGTTTTTCTTTTAGCGCCGTACGAAAACGGCAGGTGACTGCGGAGGCCGGGTAATTCGACTTGTTCCTACAGTTTTCAGGGCTAACTACCTGTTGGTGGAGTGGACCACCCATTGACGTGGAGGGCGGCAGCGTCCCAATTTACTCAGCATGTCAGTGTCCACGTACAAACAGAACGACGCGATGGGCGCCGGCAAGCTGGATAAAATGACGGTGTTCCAGAAATGCATGTCGTCTTTCAACAGCTCGCACGTGAGCGCCAAGGACGCGCGGTGGAACCTGGCGAAATTGGTGCATCTGATCTACACGGGCGAGACGTTCCCGCCGGATGAGGCCACGGCCCTGTTTTTCACCATCACGAAGCTGTTTCAGAAGGAGTCGCCCGGGCTGCGGCAGATGACGTACCTGGCTATCCGCGAGATGCGGCCGTTTACCGACAACGTGCTGATGGTGATGGCTGCGGTGATGAAGGATGTCCAGGGAGCCACGAACCAGGTGTACCGCCCCGACGCCATTCGCGCTCTTGTGAGTATTGTTGATGCCGAGCACGTGGAAAGCATCGATCGGCTGATGCGGATGGCGATTGTCGACAAGAACGGCGCTGTTTCCTCGGCCGCGCTCGTGTCGGCCTACCACCTGCTGCCCATTGCCAAAGACACGGTGCGTCGGTGGTCCACAGAGGTGCAGGAGGCGCTGGCGGCCCCGAAAACATACATGTCGCAGGCCGAGGCCGGCACCGGCACCGACACGCGGGCGCCGACGTCGGCCATCACGCAGTACCATGCGCTTGGCCTGCTGTACCACATGCGCGTGCACGACCGCATGGCGCTGCTCAAGCTGATCCAGCAGCTGAGCTCGACGGCCGGCGCGCTGCGGTCGCCGCAGGCCACCGTCATGCTGATCCGCTACGTGTCGAGCATCATTGACGACGACGCCAAGCTGCGCAGCACGCTGCTGCAGTACCTGGTGGGCTGGCTCAAGCACCGCAGCGATATGGTGAATCTCGAGGCGGCCAAGGCGATTCTCGCCATCCAGTCGGTCACTGCGGTCGAGGCCGAGCCGGCCGTGGATGTGCTGCGGGTGTTTTTGGGCTCGCCGCGCACCGCGTCGCGCTTTTCGGCCGTGCGCATGCTCAACCGCTTTGCGGTGCAGCGCCCCGAGCTGGTGGCGTCGTGCAACACCGAGCTCGAGTCGCTGATCGCCGACCGCAACCAGGCGGTGGCCATCTACGCCATCACCGCGCTGCTCAAGACTGGCACCGAGGACAGCGTGCAGCGGCTGGTGGACCAGATCAGCAACCTCGTGGGCTCCATCGAGGACGATCTGCGGCTGGTGGTGGTGGACGCGATCCGCACGCTGGCCATCAAGTTCCCTTCCAAGCACGACATCATTCTCAAGTTCTTTGAGTCCGAGCTCGTGGACGTGGGCGGCCTGCCGCTCAAGACCGCCGTCGTCGACGCCGTCACCAGCATCATGGCCGTCAACCCTAGCTCGCGCGACGCCGCGCTGTCGCAGCTCTCCGAGTTCATCGAGGACTGCGAGTACACCGAGCTGACGGTGCGCGTGCTGCACGTGCTGGGCGCCGAGGGCCCGCTGGCCACAAACCCCACCCAGTACGTGCGGGCCATCTACAACCGCGTTGTTCTCGAAAACTCGCTGGTGCGCGCGGCCGCAGTCTCGGCGCTCACGCGCTTTGCGCTCGTCGACGACCCGGCCCTGCAAAAGTCCGTGCGCGTGCTGCTGCAGCGCTGTCTGGCGGACCTCACCGACGAGGTCCGCGACCGCGCCGCCTTCTCGCTGGGCGTGCTGGACGTGGGCCTGCCCGTGTCGGTCGAGTTCCTGGCCCCGGCAACCAAGCTGTCGCTGCCCAATCTCGAGGACGCGCTGCTGGACTACATCTCGAACTCGAGCAACTTCTCCAAGCAGTTCTCCACCGAAAACGTGCGCCGCGTCACCGACGAGGAGCGCCGCGCCGCGCTCGAGGCCCAGAGCACCATCAAGGCCGCGCTCGAGGAGCAGCCGCCCGCGCCCGTCTCCGAGGCCACCACGCCTGCCCCCGAGACCAGCCGCCAGGCGCTTCTGGACGCCGAGCAGGCCCTGCAGGAGATCCCCGAGATCGCCGCGTTCGGCAAGCTGCTGCACACGTCCGCGCCGCGCGCCCTCACCGAGTCGGAAATGGAGTACGTCGTGCACGCCGTCGTGCATGTGTTTGCCCACAACCTCGTGATCCAGCTGGATGTGGAAAACACCTTCGACATGCTCCTCGAAAACGTGGTGGCGGAAATCGACGCCGAGGAAACCGGCCTCGAAGAGACGTTCATGGTGCCCATCGAGACGCTGGAGCCAAACACAAAGGGAACCATCTACGTGGCCTTTGACCGCACCGGCCTCGCCCTCGGCACCGTGCCCGTGCGCCTCAACTTCACCCTCAAGGAGGACGCCGACGACGAGGGCCAGGAAGAGGAGTACGGCGTCAACGATCTCACCGTCTCGCCCGGTGACTACATCGTGCCCACATACGTCGGCAGCTTCGCGCACCAATGGGACGAGCTGGCCTCCGAGGCGACCGTCACGCGCCAGCTGGCCGGCCCGCGCACGCTGCCCGAGGCCGTCGACGCGCTGGCCAGCTTCCTGGGCCTAATGCCTGTCGACAACACCGACACGGCCAGCGCCGACGCAAACACCCACACCCTCAAACTCTTTGGTCGCAGCGTCGATAACGTGCCTGTGGCCGCCCAGGTCCGGCTGGTGCGCACAAAGGCCGGCGTGGCCGGCAAGTTTGCCGTGCGCTCCGTCGATCAGGACCTGGCCGATCTTATTGCCGAGTCCATTGATCTCTGAGCCGGCTTGGGCTGCTGAGCCGCCGCTTGGGGTCTTATTTGTAGATCTAAACTTTAAAACTCTTTCCAACAGTAGCTTTCTCTCCAAACGGTGCGCAACTGCATTCTTGCTCTTCGGAGTGTTATAGTACGCTCATTTTTTCTTTTCATAACTCTCCGAGCTAAAGCTCGTCGGTTTTCCGCCTTACGGCGGTAGACTGGGGAGGGTGTCATACTCCGCCCTGCGTCTCCAGACGGTGTGCGCAACTGCATTCTTGCTCTTCGGAGTGTTATAGTACGTTATTTTTCTTTTATAACTCTCCGAGCTAAAGCTCGTCGGTTTTATTCCTTACGGCGGTAGACTGGGGAGGGTGTCACAGTCCGCCCTTTTTGGCTCCTGGTCCAGCAAGTTGTCCTGCATCCTCGATCTTGCTGTGGATCCATTGCCATAGCAACCGCTGTGGCTTATCAGGTAAGGTTTTTAAGCCTCTTCCTCTCCCACCACAATCAAGATGCATATCCACAAATCGCTAATGTGCACCTATTTCTTGGCATTTTCCATTGCCGCACCTATAGACCCCCCAATTGCACAGGCGACTTCAGATGATGTAGCGGTGGCTAAACATGCTGCCTCTGTTGTTTCTCAACTTGATGCCTTGCACGGCATCAATGCGGCCAACTTGAACGGCGAAGTTTCGACAATGGCATCAAAAGCGCTTGAAATCGTCGCTCAAAGGATCCATTTAGATCCAAGAGAGTTCGAGTCTTTTGTGGCTTCTGTGACCGAAGCTCTCAACAAGATCTCGCGTGCCGACTTTCCCTTTCCTGAACAGGACCACCTTGATACTCTGGCGGCTCAATTGGCGGCTCAATTGGCAGATTTCCCGGCTCCTAATGATCACCAGCAGCAGAAGCACTATATGACCAAAGCCGTTGCTGATGGTAGACCAGAATCACGAGCAAGCATTGAGCACGAAAACTCTTTGAATGAGGAACCAGAAACACACCTCAAGGCCGCGAGATCGGTATACAAGCGCGAAGAAATGCACAAGTGGGAGGTCTTGGTAGGCAGCCAGAGCAGAGACCTTCACAAGAGAGAAAGGACGAAAAGTGATACAGTGATTTTCGTTGTCGTTGGTGTGCTCGATATTGCTAGCTTTACTTTCATGAATATCAGCTTGTGGTGGGAATGTCGACGAGCTCGCAGACGGAAAGCAGCCGAAGCAGCAGCCCTTGATACGGAAGAAGCATCAGACACTGTTTACCATTTACCTGATGTACCCGACAGCTCTCATGCCTCGGAGCTGCTCGGAACCTGCGCCCAATGCGGCTCTGATGTGCACTCAACCACAGAGTTTGTCTCTTGTTGCGGGCAGGTGTTCCACAGTTCATGTGTTGGCCAAGACACCGAATGCCTAGGCCACTCGCCGTCCTGC
Organism: Wickerhamiella spandovensis; assembly: GCA_022577695.1. NCBI lineage: Eukaryota > Fungi > Ascomycota > Dipodascomycetes > Dipodascales > Trichomonascaceae > Wickerhamiella > Wickerhamiella spandovensis. The sequence goes on along the minus strand of JAKIRT010000010.1, from coordinate 132,848 downwards.
ATTGGCATGGTGGCGTCACCTCCTTATCAGAAGCCGCCCACGAATGATGAGGCCGCTTCTTAGTTGCTGATACGCATGGTCTCAATTTTTAGTATATATTTATAGAATTTTATGTTTCATTCTGGCTGCAGTCGGGTTAAACGTTCGAAGACAATGATCGCCGACCGTAACTGTACGACTACTTAGCTCTGGCGATACTTATCATGCCATATCCTAGGCCGTATGTACATATGAGATCTAGCGCCAGCGCCGCCAGACAAAAAACCAACTAGCTTTAGCTCGCAGAGTGATAAAAAAAAGACCACAAAGCCCCGTATTCGCGGGGGATTCCCCCGCACCCCCTAGGCCGCCTTCGGCGGAGGCGTAGCCACCAGCCCCATTCTACCGCCTTAAGGCGGAAACCGACGAGCTTCAGCTTGGAGAGTTACTAGAAAAGAAAAACTACACAGCCTAGTATTCGCGGGGGACTCCCCAGCACCCCCTGGGCCGCCTTCGGCGGAGGCATAACCGCCAGCCCCATTCTACCGCCTTGAGGCGGAAAACCGACGAGCTTTAGCTCGGAGAGTTTAAAAAAAAAAAGAAAAAAAAAACAACAGCCGGCACGCCCCTGTACTACTTCCGACCAAAAAACCAACGAACTTTAGCCTAGAGAATTAAAAAAAGAATAAAAAAGCAATATGGATCCCTGAGAGCTATATCAGAACGAGAGCCGTCCACGTGACGCGACCTAACCCTACTGGGTGAAATTTCACCTTGCCATTTTTACCTAACTCAAACTCTTCAGAAATGCCCCCCAAGAAGCAAACACAGGAAGCCAAGGTCCCTCTGGGCCGCCCCGGTAACAACTTGAAGTCGGGTATTGTGGGTCTGGCCAACGTCGGCAAGTCCACTTTTTTCCAGGCCATCACCAAATGTCCTCTTGGTAACCCTGCCAACTACCCCTTTGCGACCATCGATCCCGAGGAGGCCCGTGTTATTGTTCCTTCGCCTCGGTTCGAGGAGCTCTGCAAGCTCTACAAGCCTGCTAGCGAGGTCCCTGCTTTCCTTACCATTTACGATATCGCTGGTTTGACCAAGGGTGCCCATGCTGGTGAGGGTCTTGGTAATGCCTTTTTGTCCAACATTCGGGCTGTTGATGCTGTTTACCAGGTCGTTCGTTGCTTTGACGATGCCGAGATTATCCATATTGAGGGTGACGTCAACCCCGTTCGTGACTTGGATATCATCAACGAGGAGCTGCGTCTTAAGGATATCGAGTTCTCCAAGAAGCACAAGGAGGGTGCCGAGAAGATCGCCCGCCGCGGTGGCCAGAGCATGGAGGTCAAGGCCGCCAAGGACGAGATGGACACCTGCGACAAGATCATTGCTCTTCTGGAGGATGGCAAGCGTGTGTACAACCAGGAGTGGAGCCCTAAGGAGGTCGAGATCATCAACTCGATGCTGCTGCTGACCGCCAAGCCTTCCATCTACCTTGTCAACCTGAGCGAGCGCGACTACATTCGCAAGAAGAACAAGCATCTGCTGGGCATCAAGCAGTGGGTTGACGCCAACTCGCCTGGCGATGTGATCATCCCCATCTCCGTGTGCCTGGAGGAGCGTCTGGCCCACATGGAGACCGACGAGGAGCGCGACGAGGAGCTCAAGAAGCTCGACACCCAGTCGGCTCTGCCCAAGATCATTCTTACTATGCGTGCTGCTCTTGGCCTGATCTCGTACTTCACCTGCGGTCCTGATGAGGTCCGCGAGTGGACTATCCGCAAGGGCACCAAGGCTCCTGGCGCTGCCGGCGTGATCCACACCGACCTGCAAAAGACCTTCATTCTCGCGCAGGTCCAGCGCTACGCCGACGTCGTCGAGTTTGGCGACGAGGCTGCCGTCAAGGCCGCCGGCAAGCTCATGCAAAAGGGCAAGGACTATGTTGTCGAGGACGGCGATATTATTTACTTCCGGGCTGGCGCGGGTAAAAACTAGATCTAGCTACATAGAACGTATTTCGTCTTTGTTCGACCTGTCCCTCTCCTGCACGTCTAGCGGGTACGTGTCTGAGCTAACTTCTCTCGGGCCTGCATTTGCGGGGGATTCCCCCGCACCCCCTGTGCCGCCTTACGGCGGAGGTATGGACTACTAGCAAGAAAACGGATGAGTCTTAGCTCGGACTTATTAAAAAAAAGCTACAGAACTGAGTATTCGCGGGGGATTCCCCCGCACCGCCGCCTGGCGGCGGACGTGTGGACTCCTAGGAAGAGAACTGGTGAGCTCAGACTTATAGAAAATATATAACTGAGTATTTGTGGGGCACTATCCCTCACCCTTTGACTGCCTCAAGGCTAACCAACGAGCCTTATCTGGCAGTTATAAAAGAACATTACACCGGGCGGAACCGCCAAACGTGGTAGACTGTACATCCCAGCAGAGCCTACCGCCGTAAGGCGGCCCAGGGGGTGCGGGGGGATCCCCCGCAAATGCAGGCCTCGGCAGTTTAGGTCGAAGGCGTTATTCACTCAACTTTGAAGACATGACACTATAGAAGGCACTAAGCGAGGCTATACAGACAGAGCAGACGTGGAAGCTGAGAGGTCCTCGACGGCAGAGGAGTCGGCGGCGCGGGCCAGCGACTGCCAGCTGCTGACGACGCCGGGGGAGTAGAAGACGGCGCGGCGGGCGTTCTCGAGCCCGCCGGCAGCGGCGTAGGCGGCCGACAGCTCTTTGCAGCTTGTGGGCGCCTCCTTGGCAACCAAAAGAGCCTGTTTGGGGTCCACATGGGCCCACAGCGACGCGACGGCCGGGTTGCGGAAGATGGCGCGGTAGTAGGGCTCCTTGCTGTTTTCCAAAAGCGACAGAACCTTGGGGATGCCATACTCGCGATCGGACTTGATCTGTACAGCAGTCAGACCCCGCAGCTCCTCGCGCACGGCGTCCATGGTGTCGTGATCGTCATTCAACAGGCCAATCACACCCAGCAAGAGCGTGGTGCGCAGCGACGAGCCCTTGGCATCGATACTCTCGTAGAGGTTGTCGAGGGCCACTTGGCGCTCATCATCACCCCCATGTGCAAACAGAACCTGCACAACAAGAATCACTACATCCTGCGAGCCCTCGGAGTACTCGAGAGCGGCCGTCAATGCCTCGACGGCGGCGTCAAAGTTCTCGGAAAAGTAGTTGCCCAGACCCAGCACAAGCAGTGCGCAAAGATTGACCTTTTCGTTCTCGGAGCCCGCGTCCAGAGCGGCCTGCGCATTGGCAATGGCCTCGCCAAAGTCCTGCTTGCCAAGATGCAGGCGCGCCAGGCGGCCATGCAGACGGGCAAGGGTATCTATGTCGGATGCAGCGACGTCCGACAGCGATTCGATCAGAGTATTAACACGAACAATGGCTTCATCAAAGTCGCCGGCACGCTCCAAAACCAAACCCGACAACAGCAGGGCCGTCTCGAGCTGGGGCTGCAGCTGCAGCAGCTGCTCCAACGCAAGGACAGCATTAACGTTGACTTTATCGGAGTTATCCTTGCGCATTTGCTGGTAGGCACAGATGCCGTAGATGAGTCTGGCGACGCGCGAGTTACCGGGGGAAACGAGGTACGCATGCTCGAAGAGATGGTTGACTTCGGAAAGTGACTTGCCGTGGAGGTACTCTACAAGCGCCTGGCCCAGCCAAGCGTTTGACGAGTCCGGATCCACACTCAGAGCTCTATCAAAGGCTTCGGAAGCAAGCTCAATATCGCCTTGCGACACATACAGCAGGCCAAGATTGGCCCACGCCATGGGCGAGCGACCATTGATGCCTAAACTGCGAATGAAGCAGTGCTGCGACACGCGCGCGTTGACGCCCTTGAGAATAATGCCGTACATGTTCCAGTACGTGTCGTTGCGGGGCTCCAGCGTGATGGCGCGCTTCATGGCGCCAATGGCGGTGGAAGTGTCCTTTACATGGAAACTGCCGAGCGCCAGGTTGAACTGCGCACAGGCACGCGACGCGCGGGCCTCGCCGGCGGTCTCGAGCGCGCGATCGAAGCAGTGGATCATTGTATGCTCCAGCAGCTCCACTACATCAGCAGTCTCGGGGTCGGCGCCTTCCCAAAGTGCAACCACAGTCTCTCGCGGCACGCGTGACAGGTGGTCCTGTGCCTCTAGCAGCCGCTGACACGCAACAGCTGCCGCGCTCCACACCGAAGTGTGCTCGGGACGCTTCTTGAGCTCAGCCGCTCCGATCTTGAGCGCAAGAACGCACTGATCCGTGGCGTCGCCAAGATAGCTTTCCGACAAGTAGTACGTGGCGGCACGAACATGGCTATCGACCAACCCGGCCACCAGGGCCGGGCTTTCAGGGTCGAGTTCTTGCGCTTTGACGAGACTTTCGGCGGCCTCGGCAAAATGAAGCGTCTCGCGCTGCGCAACACTCAGAGTATACAGAGCCGACAAGTTGTTGGGGTCCAGAGAAAGCGCGCGCTGCAGCGCTTTGTAGGCGCTATGGAAACGGCCCGACTGCGTGTAGGCCTCGCCCAGACCGACCCACGAGTTGGCGTCGTCAGGAGCAAGCCGCAGACACTTTTGAAAGTACTTGACGGCTTCGCTCCAATTCCGCTCGGAAAGCGAAACAATGCCCAACGCGCGGTACGGCCATGCCGGCAGATCGCCGCGGTCGCTATCCAGCACGCGCGACGCGATGATCTCCACGAGATCCCATTGGCCCTCGGCGGCGAAGTTTGTGGCTAGCCGTTCACCAGCAATGATCTCGCCGTTGTCGATTTCCAGAGCCTTGTAGTAGCAGCGCGTGGCACGTGCCTTGTCGCCTTGCGCATCGTAAAACAACCCCAAATACGTATAGGCGGGGCCGTAGCTGGGATTCTGCTGCAACGAGGCCACAAAGGCATCAAACGCCGATTGGTAGTTTTCTTGCTTCCAGAACGCATAGCCAATGCGCCAATTCAACAGCGCGCGATGGTCACGTGCCTGCTGCGACGTGCCGGTGGCCAGCGCCAGAGCGGCATGAAGATGCGTGCGGCCCTGGTCATAGAGCCCCTCTTTGACCTCGCACCACGCCAGCGCCGAGACGGCCGTGAAGTTAGCAGGATGCTCCGCGGCGACTTTGGCAAGATCTTCCTTGGCTTCAGCAAGCTTGCCTTCGCCCATTTGGATCAGTGCTTTGCCCACAACCGCGTCCAGGTTATTGCTGTTTGCCAGCACAAAGTCAAACAGCTTTGTGGCCAAAGCAAAGTTCTTGGGGGGCTGGAAATATACAAAAGCGGTACCCAGGAGAATAGAAAGATGGATTTTTGTGTTGGGCAGGACAACTGCATAGTCTTTCTTGAGCTCTGCCAGCAGCCGCAGACCCTCGTTGGCCATCTCGACACACAGCTCGTAATCGCCGTTCTGCAGGTACAGATCTGCCGACATTCGCAGAGCTAGAATCGTGGGCTTGATGCCACCGTAGCCGACACTCACGGCGTCGGCAAAACCCTCGACCAGGTCCTGGTGAGTCCACGTGGAAGTGTCGTCTTCAGCCACCGGGAAAGGCGACAGAGGAGAATGGAAAAACGCATCGATAAAGTGCGCATATGCATTCCCCGGAAACAGGTCGCAGAATTTCACAAGCAGGGTCTTGTCCAGCTCGGCATAGGCAGACACGTCCAGCCAGTCCCAGTGGATCAGAAACGCTTCAGGCGATTGAGGAGTAAACAGGACCATTCCATCGGCCAATTCCTTGATACTATCTCTCATTTTAGGCTTTTTCGCAACGGGCTCGTTCACCAGTACATCTAGCTGGAACCCCAACAGTTCACCCTCCACAGCACGCCGTTCATCATCGTCGTCACTAGCAGCCAGCAATTGCTGATACAACTCGTCGAGCTGTGAGCCCTGATAAAGCTTGACCCGCTCGGCGGCCAATTTAGCAGGCGTGGCCGACAGCGACATCTTTGATTTCGACGCCAGCCGAGCCAAATCATCTTTGAGCCGCCGTTGACGGGGAATAATGAGTTTCTGTAAAACAGTAGGAACAGGCATCATGCGGCCCTTTAAAAACGGATAAATTGGTGAGTCCGGCAGCTGCAGCCGCAGCAGCCGGTCAAAGTCTTTGCCGCTGCCGCTGGCAGTCACTGCGCGGACCGCTCGTTGGAACTCGTCAGTAGCCGCAGTGCGGTCGTCGCTCTGCTCGTAGATCAGAATCAGCTTCTCGACCGTGTCCAAAAAGGAGGACCAGTTTTTTTGGTCATTGTACAGCTTGGCCAGGCCCTTGTAGGCATAGGGCGACTCTGGCTGCAGTTTCGCTGCTTCAGTATATGCATTTTCGGCTTTCGCGTTGTTGTTCTGGCGCTGGAATGCGTTTCCCTGGAGAAGATAAGCATTATAGTCGGGGCCTTTTGTATCTAGATACGTATCCACGATCGTCAAGGCTTTTTCAAGATCGCCGCTTGAAATAGCCTGTCGGGCATCTTTCAGTGACATGATACTTACTTCCCACGATTACTCCTAGGATTAGTAGTGCTCTGGAAGTCTCTACCACCGGCACCTACCTTTTATTCTTTCTATAGCTCTCGGGGCTGGAGTGGTTCCTAGTAGTTTTTTTTTTTTTTTTTTTTTTTTTTTTTTTTATAACTATCGGAGCTAAAGCTCCCCTGTTTTCCGCCTAAAAGCGGTAGTCTATAGCTGGCGGTTATACCTCCGCCGTAAGGCGGCCCAGGGGGTGCGGGGGAACCCCCCGCGAAAAACCCACTGAAGCTCTTAAATTATTTAATTGTTTAAAGACCCGCGGAAACAAATTTATTTTTAAACCATCAAGAGACCTGTAAATGAAGGCTGTATAGCTGCGTCCTTGCAGGATCAAAGAGGATTAGGCATTGGGAGGTCCGTCATGAGCCCCCAAGCGGAGGCTGTTCGGGCCCAGATGGACGACTTTGTTAAGACAAGCATCATTTTGGGCGAGCTGTTTGGCTGGTCGCCGGTGAAACTGAACGATGCGTCGCAGGTGGTCATGCAGGAGATTTGCAAGCGGACCGTCGAGGGCATCCAGAACGTCTACGAGAGGATCAACAGAACGGTCGGCAACGCGTACGACGCGGAACTCAAGAGCGGCGTCGACCAATTGAGCACGCAGTTCCAAAAGGTCGTCACGAGCATGTACGATCGCGTGGACGCGTACTCGATGAAGAATATTTTCACGCTGCCCCAGTCGCTGGTGGAAAGCGGCTTCGTGCGGTTACCCGGCACCGAGGACGTGAACTTTGGAGTGTCCAAAGACATCAACGAGGACCTGAAAACCGCTGAAAAAGATCTGATCGAGGAGATCCAGAAGATCCAGCGCCTGACGGCGCTTTCAGAGCGCATTGACGAGGAGATGAAGATCCTCGACGCGCTGGAGCCGGTCATACCAGAGGCCCAGCTCAGCAATCTCGGCGCGTTTGCCGCGACGGCCGCCTCAGTCGCCAGCAGCAGCCGCCGTCTCAACCGCGCGGGCCCTTTGAAGCGGAAAATCCAATGCCTCGACCCTGTTTTATAGCCTCACATCATCTACTGGGGCCTCGCTACTGGCTGCCGAAAGCGTTTGGCTCACGCTTTCGCGCCTACTTAATTTAAAAAGGGCGGCACAGCTTGGAGCCGTCCGAGTTGGAGCCGTCCAAGTTGAAGTCAGGCCATCAGAGTGGAGACAGCCAGCCAATTATTTTATTTGTTTTCTTTTGTATATCCGAGCTTAATATTATGAAATACCACCGTATTTACGCGGGGGGAACCCCCCGCACCCCTGGGCCGCCTAAAGGCGGAGGTATAGGCAGCAACTAGAGTCTACCGCCTTAAGGCGGAAAACCGACGAGCCTTAGCTCGGAGAGTTATTAAAATAAAATAAAATTGCATCCCTGGAGTCACAGAAACGAAGGAAGAGAGTAGATACCGGCTCGAGACGGGCGCGGCACATATTTATTAGTACTACGGAAAAAAGGCTAAACTCCGGGCGCCTGCACGCGGCCACTTAACTTACATCTCCATATGCATGAGCGCCTCGTCGTCCGGGTTGGCAGCCGCGGAGGAGTCCTCATCCTCGTCCTCGAAGTCGACGTCGAAAAAGTCGTCGTCGGAGCCCACCACAGCCTCGTAGAGCTTGCGGGCCTGCTGGACAATGCCGTCGTACGACAGCTCGCCCAGCTGGTTGGGCACCTCCATGACGACCTTCGAGCCATGCAGCGGTTTGGGCTCTGATGGCTCTGGCGACGTGGCCTGCGTGTATCCGAGCTTGAACAGATACTGCAGCTTCTCTTTGGGCACAAAGCTCTGCATGCTCTGGCCCAGGCGCACCGACGACACCACGGGCGTGCCGTCGGGTTTATAGGAAATGTCGTGCGCGTCCACCGAGCCCAGGTTGAAGTCTGTGGTGGATTCGCGCAAAATGGAGGCCTCTAAGCGGTTCAGCGCCTCGCTGAGATCGCGCCGCGCCTGCTCGGTCTCGCGCTCGTGGCTGCTGAGGTACCAGCAGCTGTAGCCGGCGGGCACGTGGCCCGAGCCAGGACCATAAACAATGGTGTGGACCGCATATTTGTTGTTGGACGGCAATGTTCCGGGCGGGAACGCGACAATTGCTGCGCTCTCGTTGTCGGCAAACCACTCTTTGCACTCGTTGGTCACCACGGCAACCAGGCGGGTGGTCGTGGTCTCCGAGTCGACGACCTGGCGTAGCGGGCGCAGCGGCGACGGCTGTGTGGGCGTCAGAAACACCTTTTCCGCCACCTGCACGCGCGACCCGTCGCTCAGCACGGCAATATTGTTCTTTTCGTCAAACGACTGCAGCGACACGCCCAGCTTGTAAGTTGCTCCGGCAACGGCCGCGGACCGGCAAAATGCCTGCGCAAGCTCGCCGCCAGAGCCGTACATTGAATAGAGCACAGGAAAGTGGCCATAAATATCCAGCGAGAGCAGGTACCGCCGTATCCTCGTCAAGGCCGTGAATGCAGGAACCCGCACGTTGTCGCACAAACCAATGGCGCAAACAAGTTCGGTGATTTGCGGCAGCTCGAGCTTGAACTCGACAGACATAAACTCCTCCGCAGGCACGGCCTTCATGGCCTCACAAGCCGGATGGTCGACGGACCACTCGACCACAAACTTGATGAACTTCATAAGATTGCGCTTGGTGGATGCCGTCAAAGTCTGGTCGGTGAAAATCGCCTGCTTGTTTCCACTCACTTTCTCAAATGAATCTTCCTCAAACGTGTGGAATTGCGTCAGGGGCTTGAACTCAAGGTACTTGAACACCCGCGACTTGATCAGCAGATCTAGCATGTCGCTTTTGGCGAAAAGTACATGTGGCGATAGGTCAACAAGGTACCGCTTGGTATCCATAGGACGCGGCACATACAATTGCGCATTCATGCCAGTGGAACCGGGTCCATTGGCGATGTTATGGATCCAATATTGAAGCTCTTTGGTGTTGAGACAAGCGGCAGAATCGCCATAAAACGAGTTCGCATCAACATGCAGCACATTTGTACCTTGCCAAGCCAATGCAGCAGCCAATACGCTCTCCACAAGACCGGTACCGCAGATAAGTACATCGCACTTGTCGGGAACGGTTTCAATGGAGGGTCTATCGACGCCTGCAAGCGGGGGAACTACCGAGCCGCGCCGGCCAGCACTCTTAGCCGAATACGAGGACATTTTCCGCACAAATCTTCACTACTTCGCTTCAAATCGTGCGCAACGACGGGAGGTTCAAGTTGGAATGACGCGACCCAAGAGGTGCAGATTTTTAGTGATGACACACCCCGGACCAGGGTTATCGCAACCCTGATAACCGCCCCCGGGCTCCGATTCCTTACCCTTTGAGGGAACAGTCTCCCCGCTGCTTCTGGGGGTGCCAAGAATCATGGGGTTGCAAACAAACCCCGCGTTAAAATTACCATGTTTCAGGTGCTGTAGCCAATTCCAACTTTATCCGGTTTTTTTTTTTTATTTTTCTCAGGTTTTCATCATCCGGATTTCAACGACGAAAACTCCATAATTGCCTGCAGATCCTGCAGATGGGGCCGTCGCCAGCCTACCTGCCTTGCCAGCCACAGCCCTGGTTACTAGGGGCCGTCAATTTTTTTCCTCTGTCATGCAATTAACCCTGGAATCTAACCCTGACGCTGCGGCGCATGGCCGTACGCTTTGATAAGCGCTGAATTGGGCACTTGACCTAACGGCAATTCCCGCCACCGGCCCTTGCCCCAATATGCCCTAACCTGGCTATATCAGATGATCTCTGATAATCTGACATCATTGTGGGGCGGGCCAGGAGGGGACGTCTGCCTTTTGTAGGGTTAGGAAAGGCACCACGACTCCCGGCTGGCTCCCCACGGGTAGGTCGGGAAACCGGTTGGTAGGTAAAAGATAGTCCCGGTAGGGACCAAAGAAAGTACGAAAACAACTCGTATCAATAGCCCTATTGATACAAATTGACACTGATTCTCGTGGTCATTGCCACAAAAATCCATCCAAATGGTCGAACTCTCTTTGGGTCCCCAAAAACGGCTGAGAACCGGCTGGGAACCACAAGCCTCGGCAAAAACGCACTCACGGAACCGAAGTCCGTGAAATAATACCGCAATTGCACTCGCCACTCTAATCAACAGCCAAACACTACCATTTTCACTGCGCATCCCACCAACTCGTGACGTTGCGTGAATCAAGCCTCATCCGCAAGTCCAGTGGGTTGGTGGACAGTAAGGCATTATCGCAGCAAATGCATTCCCAATCCCTTGTCTGTAGTAGTCATCCTTGTTCTGGCCAGCTCCATCCGATTAGAAAAGTGCCCGCGACCATTGAAACGCCGGCCGAATTAAAACCGTAGCTTCAACCGGAAATTTCCCAAATAAAATTCCGATCCGCTTTGAGTAGCCTTTGACATGCAGGTGATCCATGATCTGACCACCATACGACTGCCCAAGAGGAGTACGAAATCTAGTCAATGTGTACCAGAACATATACATTTCTTTGAAAGACGATTCAAACCATGCTGATTGTGTTCTTATTCCTCTCTGAATTTTTTTTCTCCAAACAATTCGCCAAGAGGATGGGTGAACACCAAGACAACAAATGACATAATCTTTTTTTCTTAAGTTGAAAAACTCCAATCTGACTACACCAGTTAGGGCTCCAGGGCTTTTACCCAACAGACTCGCACACAATACCACTCGTCGCCAGACCCGACCGCTTCACCACAATGCCTACCCGTTTCTCGAAAACCCGCAAGTCTCGCGGCAACGTCTCCGCCGGTTATGGCCGCGTTGGCAAGCACCGGAAGAATCCTGGTGGTCGCGGTATGGCCGGTGGCCAGCACCACCACCGTACTAACCTCGATAAGTACCACCCTGGTTACTTCGGTAAGGTTGGTTTCCGTCACTTCCATCTGCTCAAGAACCGTGAGTGGCGCCCCGTCCTGAACCTGGAGAAGCTTTGGTCTCTGGTTCCCACTGAGGACCGTGAGAAGTACATCTCGTCTGCTTCCGCCGAGTCTGCCCCCGTCATCGACACCCTGGCTGCTGGCTACGGTAAGGTGCTCGGCAAGGGCCGCATCCCTAATGTCCCCGTCATTGTCCGTGCTCGTTTCGTCTCTGAGCTCGCTGAGAAGAAGATCAAGGCTGCCGGTGGTGTTGTTGAGCTTATCGCCTAAATAATGATATCATATATCTAGAAAAAATAGCCGTTAGGCATTGAATATTGCACTTATTTGGACAACCCTTCTTGAGTACTGATTTAGGCTACTTGTTAAGTTACTTTCAGCGGTCGGCCGGCGAAGTGGTTGCCTACTTTGGCTGCCGGTGAACCACCACGCTCCCACAGATTACCAGTAAGGCCATTGAGTAGTTGCATAGCTTTATCCAAGTTCACAGCCACAAACGAATCGCTAATTTCGGCAACCTCATGAGCAAAACGGGGCCGGCAAGTAGCATTATTGGAAACAATTGTTCCATTTACTGCAACCTTTCCGGCCTTGAAGGCAGTCGTACCGGTGATAGCCTCAGTGCAGCGATTCGCACTGATTTCAGAGCTACCGGCAGTGGAATTGCTAAACGAGTTAACATAAACACCTCCAAATGGCGTTAAAACATCAACACTATACCCCTGAAGAATGGTGGCTTGGTGGTCGACGTCCACAAATGCCAGGGGATACGCATGTGACCGCTTCCAAGCCCACACATCATCAGACACTTTCGACGTTGAAATCAAAGAACTATTACCAAGAATTGAGGCCACAACGAGGCTTTTGTTGGCCTCGTTTGTCTGAATCACAGTTTGTTTGGAGAATTGGGTCCATTCAACAGTGACGTTGATGCCAATACTCAATTCGGCCGTAGTCTGAAGCATCGAGTTCTCAACTGCCGTGAGACCCTGCGTACTTTCAATCGTCATAGGGGCCCCGATCCACTTTGAGGGATAACGGTGTCCACTGCCAACAATGCCGTCAACTTCCCACGTAAAGAGTGCTGCATTCACTAGCCATTGATTGCCAATGGCTGCTTCGTCAATGCCGTTTCCAACATGGAACTTGACCACAAAATCAGCTTGCCACAACTCTGGCAAAAACGGTGTCACATCAACATAATAGCTAGGAACATCCGAGGTGTGAATTCCCATCAAAGGCGACCAGAACTCAGGGTTGACACCGCCAGTGTAAAGCACTGGAAAAGGCTGAGCAAAGCCTGCAAGATTACCATTGATGGCAATGTAAACCATACGTGTAGGACCGCTTGCCTGTGAATTAGCCCACCAGAATTCCTCGTCATGATCACCAGATGCCGTCAAGTAGACGCCTGCGCGAGTTGTGTTGGCTGTGACTTTGCTAACCTTCACCTCGTGGTCGACCGGAAGACTCATTAGCAGAGGCCCCAGAGCTTGAACCTTGGAGGCTGGAGATGTGGGTGAGAACCAGTCATTCTCGGCAACTTCTTCCTCTTGAGTAGGTGCGAAGAATTTTGCCCGGATTTTGGCATTGATGGGCCCGGTGTATGTCGCGTCCACAAAGTTGTCAAGCTGGAACAGTAGTTCTCCCGGTACTGCAAATAGGGCGGCAAAGTGCGACACGTCTTTAGTGAACGTACTAGTGACGTTTCGTTCACCAGGCTCAGGAGTCGACGGCCGCCAGATTTCCACACCCTGCAGATAGAGGTGTCCAAGCCGGTCGAATTGTTTTCCAGACGTATCGAACTCAAGAGAAAGAGTCACTTTATTAAATGGCTGCTCCGGAGGCACGTAGTTTACTGTAAAGTTTTTTCCAAACGAGTTTCCAGCAGTAACATCAAAGAGATCAAGGCTCACAACAGGAGAACCATAATTCTGAATGGGGTATGTCACCTGCACAGTCTGAACTGCATGCACGCATGCCCAAAGCGATACCGTAGATAAAGTCGATAGTAACATAATTCTTGAAAAAAAGCTATTCTGAGGCAGAAGATATATCTTTTCCGCGCATGATATGATGTTGACCAAAGCGGATGCATTTCAAATAGAGGACCAATTCGGATCCGGCTCGGATCCAATGCAGGCCGATAGAGATTGGCTGTAGTTGCCTAATCGAGATGGACTCGAACTGGCTTGCATCCCACGAAACCGTCTGTAGAAAAGGTATCGATGGAGGTGCCATCGTCAAAAGAGTCCTGACCGGGAAGGTCAAGGTCTGTTAGCCATCTCTGGAACTCAGCAAGGTCAAAGGAAAGCAGTTCAGAAATTTCAAGAGTGGCGTCGAGAGTGGCAGCGTCGAGATCAACGTCATATTCATCGGCCACAATAGTATGATTCTCGGCAATGACTCTATGAGAGAACTCGAAATCGTCGCCCTTGGCCTGGACATACGCAATAGTGCGGTTTTCTCCGCCTCCCCACGAGGCGTTGTCTACTGCATTCGAGTCGAACTTGCCAACAGGAGTAGTCACGTTGACGGTTTCCTCGTTGATGAGTCTAATTGACTCGGGCGAGTCCACACCAACTAGGCTATAGTCAAAGTGACGAGTCCAGTTGTGCCCCGTTTCCTCGCCAACAGGCGCATAGTGGAACCAATCGGTTCCCTTACTGTGAAAAACGAGATCCAAGTGGTTCTTCTTTTCAACTTGGACATTCGACTGTCGCGACACTTGGTTCCATTGAACTAAGACTTTTTTGCTGTTAAACTCGAGCTCTGCCTGGGTAATCAGAGTAGTCTTTGTCTTGACGACTTGCACACTAGGGACCCGCACAACGCTGGGGCTCCGCTTGAATACTTGAGGGAGTCTCGTGCCAGTGCCCACAACACCCTCTTCTTGCCAGGTCAACAACGCAAGGTTGACGAGCCATTCATGACGAGGCTGGGCTGAATTGAGTCCATTGGAAACATGGACACGGATGCTAGACTCGCCATCCCAAAGTTCAGGCAAGAAAGGAGTCACATCAATAAAGTAGTTAGGAACATCGTAGGCATGAAGACCCACTAAAGGAGACCACAGATGAGGCTGCCAGCCGCCAGTATAGATGACCGGGAACGGCGAAGCATATCCGGCCAGTTGACCATTAATCCATGCCTCTACCAACCGAGTAGGGCCATCTTGAGAGTCGTCAAGCGAGGAGGCATACCAGAACTCCTCATCGGCATTTCCCGAAGCAAAAACCTGAACAATTGCTCTAGTGGTATTGCGAGGCAGTTGATCAATAGTCAATTGTTCATCACTAGGCACGTTTGCCAGCAGAGGCCCAATGGCCTTGACATCGGTAGGAGGCTTGTTGCTATACCAGCCCACTTCCTTCTGGCTCTGCTTGTTCTCGTCCAAAAAGAACTCGGCAGTAATTGTAGTTTCAAAAGTGCCGGTCAATTGCTTGTCCACGATATTGTAGAGCTGAAAAGTAATATTACTGGGCTTCTGGAACAGAGGCAGCAGGTTAGAGACATCCTTGGTGAAATGGCCAGAAACAGTCTTGTTTCCTGGTTCAGGGGTCGAGGGTCGCCAGATTTCTACGCCATCTAGATAGAGATGGGCGAGACGATCATATTGCCGACCAAACGTATCGAATTGAATATGCAGTTTGACTTTGTTGAAGGCATGATCAGGAGGCGCATATGACTTGACGACATCCTTACCCCAGGAGTTGCCAAAAGTTTCATGGACCCATTGCTGCTCGGCGACGGGTGCTCCGTAGTCTGGAGTAGGATACCAGATAGAATGGATGTAGGTGGTATTAGAGGCGAGCGAGTCGGGCGATGCCGTGTCGGCCAATTCCGGCCGTGGTAGATCAGCCGACGAAGAGATAGATTGCGTGAACCATTGAGTGCTTGCTGCCAAAAGAGCCACAATGTATTTTAAAAAGACACCGAAGATATTTGGGTATTCTGCCATAGCGACAATCTTCAGTGGCGAGAAGATGAGGAGAAGTGGTGCAATTATGCAGGTGAGATCAACTAATATATGATATGCAAGGTAAGCTGCATGCTTATGAATGTTGCCTTTTCCCGTTGAAGTTCCTACGGCATCAAGTCTGTTGCTAGATTCCATACATGTCCCTTTTTCTAGTAGGACTTATTTATTGATCTAAACAACTGGATTTTGGAAGCCCCCTGGAATGTACTATGGCTCAGATATGTCACTGGAATGTACTCTGCACTCCTGAATGCGGCAATTCCATCAGGTAAGATCTCATAGCATTAAAGGAGGTAAGGCAAAGGGAGTAAGCCGAACGGGTATACAACCAAAAGAGGTTAGCCAAGCCGGGTGAGCCGTGCTATGACTCAAACACAGCCGCCAGGGAGACTCAGGTAACAATACGGGTCAGCCGCACCCAGCCGCACCCAAGGTCAGCCGCATGTGCGGCCCGTACCCTACTCCCAGATCAAGACTCTTCCTTACTATACGCGTTATTTATGTGGACGGTTGAATCGGCCATCCCTAAAGGAGTCAACGAGCGGCTCGCCAAATTGGCGGCCCAAAACGCACCCCCATCGGCCTATATGGCTGCTTTCCTTGAGCTTGTTTCTTTTTTGAAAAGCACCGAGCGCACCGGCTGGGTCGACCGGAACATCCCCAAGCCCGAGTCCATCTCCGACCATATGTACCGCATGGCGGTTATTTCCATGCTCACCAACCAATCCGATCTCGATATGGGCAAGTGCGTGCGGATCGCTCTTGTTCACGACATTGCCGAGTGTATTGTAGGTGATATCACTCCTTATGCCGATGTTACCAAGGAAGAGAAGCATCGTCGCGAGCTGGTGACTATGGACTACCTGCGCGATCTTGTTGCCAAGTTCAATAAAGAGGCGGCCGAGGAGATGCACAAGCTCTGGAACGAGTACGAGAACCAGACCACGGCCGAGGCCCGCTTTGTGAAGGACGTCGATAAGTACGAGCTGCTGGTGCAGGCCGGCGAGTACCAGCGACTTAATCCCGACATTGATCTTCGTGAATTTGGCTCCGTCAAGAAACTGATTGCCACCGACGAGGTCAAGGAATGGGCCGACGGCTTGGAGAAGTACAACGAGTAGTCTGTATCTGATAGAACGTCCATCTCATATCTCCTTTACGAGTGCTAGTCTACATAATGCAAGATCCTATAAGGACGACCTCCGTAACTAGCGCCTGGAACTCGGAGTGTTATAAAAGAAACATTCTGAGGGGGTTGCTTGCGGGGGATTCCCCCGCACCCCCTGGGCCGCCTTCGGCGGAGATGTATGCACGCACTACAGTCTACCGGCTT
Source organism: Wickerhamiella spandovensis (assembly GCA_022577695.1). Lineage (NCBI taxonomy): Eukaryota > Fungi > Ascomycota > Dipodascomycetes > Dipodascales > Trichomonascaceae > Wickerhamiella > Wickerhamiella spandovensis. The sequence continues at coordinate 116,166 of JAKIRT010000010.1, read as the reverse complement.
GAGGCGGAAAACCGACGAGATTTAGCTCGGAGAGTTAAAAAAAAGAAATCGGAGAACGGCGGGCGTTAGATTGTCTATGTTGAGTCTATATCCAGAGGCAGATCTGTGAGAGACTATAAATTGTCAGAGTCGTAAATGACCTTGGCAAGGCCATGGCGGGCAGTGATGGCAATAACTGCCCAAGCAGCTTGGATGCCTAGAAGAATGGTGGTGAGAGTGTCTTCGCGCATAGGGCCTCCCCATACAAGCACCAGATTGATCAGAGTGAGGTTCGAGACTCTCATGCCGTCCTTGTCTTCGTAGACCTTGACGAGCCGCAGTTTCCCCAGCACTTTCAGCACTGCTTTGACCACGGTCGGCGATTTTGTCACGTCGGCAGTCGACGGCTCTAAAAGATCATCTTTATTGAGATTGGGCATCCGATGCCGAGGACAAGGCACCACCCTTAAAAGCTGGGGCATCGAGTAGATGAAGTTGAAGATCTGAGGACCAAACAACGTCAACATTGTTTTTGAGAAATGACCCAAAATGCCGACGACGGCAAAGACCATGCCGGCCAAGTAGCAGAATGTATCGCCCACAAAGCCCTTTGCCGGCCACCAGTTGTATTTGAGCAGCGGTAACGAGGCTCCTACAAAAGGCACCAGAATAAACGCACTCAGGCGATGGCTAGCCACCGCTGCGTTATCGCTGGGCAACAGAAAAATATAAAGCAGATCGTTGGCAAGGGCTCCTAAAGCCACCACCACCGCCTGGCCAACTTCAAGGCCATTAACACCGGCATAAATGTTGATGCAATTGGTGCAGAAAATGGCCACAGCACCCATATACAGATAGTAAAGCCAGCCCAGGTCAATTGAAGAGCCCCAGTTAAGGAATGGAGGAATCGCCACGTGCGTCACGCCGAAATCCACATAGTAGATCACCAGCATAGGCAGAGCAGCCACGGCCGGCAGAAAGAACTTGTGCCGCCAGCGAAGATCGAAAAGATCATCAGCAACGCCCAGCATCAGCATTGACTGTAAACTCAGCACTCCACTAAGATATTCCGCCAGTTTTGAGTGAGGAAATAGCGCCGACGCATTGTTCATCAACTCAACAGTATCGTCACGAGTGCCTCCGCCATGCGTAGTGACCAGATACTTGAAGAACATGAAGGGAATGAAAAATAGAAGCGAAAACAGATAAATAACGCCCACAATCACGCCCAAAGTCTCGGGCAGCAGCGGGCCGTCGCGTTTCAAGCGATCGCGGCCACTCAACCCGGCCTTAATGAGGGCCGGACCGGCCACAGGAAGCATTTTCGCAACCAAAACTGCATTCAGCACTCCAAAGCCGCTACTGGTCACCAACGGCGACCCGTACGGGTTGAAGATCAGGCCTAATGCCACCGGCACCAGAATGAGGATCATCGGATTATGTGTGTTCCAACATGCATGCACATGCTTCTAGCAGTGGATCAGGGCGCACGTCAGGGGCATTGGACCCTACGTTTGGCCAGCGAGCGGCGTTTCCGCTAACAGGAACAGCAAAGGAAGGGAAACCAGAAAACGGAGAGGAATATTTATTACAAGTTCGCCAAGAGGCTCTGGCTTCGGCAGCCGCGACCCTTAGACGCTCGGCGGAGCGTACTCTCACACTGCCTAAAGATAAAACTTCCTCAGAAACCGAAGTGCCAAAGAGGAAACGACCTCGAATTGAAACAGAGAGCTTGGACTATGACGAGTTTACTGCTTTGGAGTGCTATAAAGTAGCCAAACAAGTCTATGGGCCTTTATCCTACCCTCACTCACTGCTGGATCTCTATGAAAGGGCACACACAAGGGCACTTGATGCAAGCCCCGTGCAGGTTGATTGCAACAGTCAAGCGACTTGGAAAGCGCATATTGCTGTTGCTGAGCCTGTAGCATTGGACCATGTGTCTGTGTTCCGGGTGCTAAAGTACTTGGCCCGCTGGGGCACACATCGATGGACCCTACAAATGGCTGTTTGGGCCTGGGCGGTTCTTTTAAAGGTCCCTTCGGTGGTGACCAGCGAAGAGATGGCTATTTTGCGAGACGTTGTGAGGGCTTCTGGTACGGGCCTTGCGGGCTCCGAGAAGAGCCCTGAGACAGGCCCTGAGACAAGCTCTGGGCAAGAGCCAGATCAAGCCGACGCGGTCCAACAAGAACCAGATCAAGCTGAGCCATCTGAAGACAGTGGGAACTCGGAGGGTACAAACACAGAGGAGATGAAGGAGCTTCGAGAGGCGTTCAAACAAATAGTGGTTCAAGTATTTGGTCAGAAAGACCTATAAATTATTTATGTCGTTTTCTTGGACCCTCGCGGGAAGCAGACGCAAACCGCTTCAGGTTCTCTGCCGCCCGCATAGTGTCCAAATTAGTGCTGGCCTGCCGCTGCTCGGTCAAATCCTTTTGCTGTTTCCAGGTAGGGTCTAAGTTCATGATCCGCATGTGCTCATCAAACTGGCTGGCAGGAATCATCTCGCCAGTATAAGGAGACTTGAAGGCTGTCGCGGGCTTTGAAGATTCTGGCTCTACTAGTCGCTTGACAGTAACATCTTCTTTCGAGGACGGTGCCTCTAGAATATCTTCACTTTCAAAAGCAATCGTCTCCACAATCACAAAGTCCTGCCAGTCGATCTGAGAGTAAGCTATTCTTTCTGCTTCCTGCTCCTCCGCTTTGGCCCGTTGCTGCTGCTTCTCGAGTGCAAGTGCCTCTGCTCTCTTGAGGGCTCTTTTCAGCACATCTGGCTGTTCAAGTCGCTGTTTAACGGCATCTGGAGGGTTTGCAGCATACCCGTATTGGCGAACAAAGGCATCAAACAAAGGCCGAAGAGTATGATCTTGCTCAAGAAAGGCAAATTGGCTTTTATGCTTTTGATTTGTAGGCACTTTGGCTTCCAATTGCCCAAGAAACGAAGCGTCTTGGCTTGTATACAAGGCAACCAACTTGATAATTTGAAGATCCTTGCTAGAAATCAAAGGCTGAGGCTCACTAAATAGCAATTCCTCCAACTCAGGCTCGGGCTCTATTTCCTCTTCTTTCTGCTCGGGCTCTAAAGTTTGGGTCAACCGCTGTTGGTACCATGGAAAATAAGGATCAGAGGGATTGAGGAATCCAAACAACGCTGGTTTCGATATAAGCAAGCGTGAAGAAGTAGACTCTCCACCTTGACGGATAAAGGGAATAGTTTTATCTATAACATTGCGAACATCCGGAGGAGGAATAATGGGGTCCATTTCCTGCCAAACGCACCAAACCCAGTCTCCGAATACTACTAAGCGGATGCAAATATTATATAAGCACAAAAACGATTACACAAGCAAATCGATAGATGAGCACTGTGAATAGGGCTTAGGGCATTCCCCACCCGCCTGGGCTCATCGTCGCCTACACCCACTCAGCACCGACACGCCCCGACGACCCCAGATATGTCTCAACTCGCTGTTTCGTACGCCGCGGTCATCCTGGCCGACGCGGACCTGGATATCACCGCCGACAAGCTCCTGACCCTCACCTCCACCGCCAAGGTCGAGGAGGTTGAGCCCATCTACGCCCAGCTCTACGCCAAGGCCCTTAACAAGGCTGACAAGAAGGCCATGCTTACCGCCTTTGCCTCTGCTGCTTCTGCCCCCGCCGCTGGTGCCGGTGCTGGTGCTGCCGCCGCCGGCTCTGCCGCCGGTGAGGCCGCTGCCGAGCCCGAGAAGAAGGAGGAGTCCGAGTCCGATGAGGACATGGGCATGGGTCTGTTTGACTAGAGTACCTCTCTGGACTAATAAAATATAGCGCTTGATAGTTATTTTAGGCATGCATCACAATGTGTCTCGAAGCCTCGAAGGCTTGAAGGCCGTCTCGCCGTCGCGTGCTGTGGAGAGCTGACATGACGCTGATGGACGAGATCGCTCGGCGACAAAGGGCTCAGCTCGCCAATCCGTCGCGATCGCAGCAGGCTGCGTTTGTGGGCAGCCCCAAGTATCTTATTTTGCCATTGCTGGTAGTGCACTTTATATTTGCATACCTCGTTCGCTACCAGTACGGCCAGGAGTACAGTCTTGTGCTGGCTGCCAAAGACTCGTGGCCCACGCTGCCTGTGTTTTGGGTCCTCCTTTCGCTTCCGCGCAAGTACTTTTTTTATTCTATCTCCAGACTGTTCATGTGGTTTGGCAGTCTGGCAATTGGCGTCTATCTTGTCTACATTGCCAATGAAGAAGGCTACTATGCCACCATGCAGCGGGCACCACCCTTGGCTACTGTGTTTACATGGCTCTTTGCTGAGCTGAGCTGGGAAATGGATACCCTCTGTCTAGTGCTTGTAGGCGTCTACACCTGGGCCAAAGGATATAGTCTCTAGTCTCTTCCATAAAAATAATACCAATTTATTAGTCTCCATCTGAAAATAAACAACTTTTCACTTTGGGCTCCGCGTTCTGGCGGGGGATTCCCCCTCTCTGGGCCGCCTAAAGGCGGAGATATAAACATGACTAGAGTCTACCGCCTTATGGCGGAAAACCGACGAGCTTGCTCGGACAGTTATAAAAAAATAGAAACCTGGACATTCGCGGGGGATTTCCCCGCATCCCCTGGGCCGCCTAAAGGCGGAGATATAAACACGACTAGAGTCTACCGCCTTAGGCGGACAACCGGCGAGCTTCAGCTCGGAGAGTTATTAAAAAAGAAATACTACACAAAAGCCAAACCTGCCCGGGGGGTTGTTAAAACAAGAACAGGTGCTGCACTGAAGAGCGAACCTAGTTTGATTAGATTTTGTTTCACGAGCAAAGGCGCAGGGGGGGGTGGAATAAATGACTAGAGCTAGAGCTCAATGTTACTATTTACTCGACACACGGTGGTGGTGTCGTCGGTGATGGGCACCGGGGCCTCTTCGTTGTCGCTGTCGAAGACGGGTTCGGGCGCCAGCGAGGGCGGCCGTGAGCCGCTGGCCGAGCGCATCGATCTGCTCATGGACCCGCCTCTGCTGACGGACGGCGGCTGTACCGACGGCGGCCGGACGTAGCTCTGGGAGCCGCGGGAGCCTTCGGCGGGCTGCTCCTTGCCTGAGATTTTGAAGGGTGCGCCGACGATTTCGTGGTTCAGCGCGTCGTCGAACGAGGGCAGCGCCTCTTCGCGGCCGTAGCCCGGCAGCGTGACGCTGTCGTGGACGCAGTACTTTGATAGCAGCACGACGGGGGTATCGATTTTGACCTCAAAGTGGCAGCGTTTTTCGTCCTCGGGATCGAATTTGGACACCCGCAGGCCCACCACCAGCCGATGCTTCACTTTAATGTAGGGCGAGACCATATTTGGTTCCAGGAACCGGCGCTCGCCGTTGCGGCCGCGGCCATACGACTGCGGAAGGGCCTGGATAGGCTTGTCGGAGGTCGTGGAGGCCATGATCTCGCAGTTCACATGCGTGGGCTCGGTGGGATGCAAAAGCGTGCCGACCTTGGACGTGTCCTGACAGGTGGGGTCCACGTCGCGGTTGACGGGAGCATTAATCTGGGCCAGAACAAGCTTCAGCGACGAGTCCGACGTGTGGATACTGTAGTCGGTGCTAAACAGATAGTCCACGAGCTCCAGCAGGTAAACACGAACTTGATGGACCATGATGTCGCGGCCCGGCAGCGGCATTAGGGAGATCGAGAGCCGCGCAGGAAGATCCAGCGTCATATGCCGTTGTTCGAGGTTGACCGAATAAACAAGCCGTTCGTCCCAGACTCGCGATAAAACAACGCCCTGCGGATTTGTTGAACCGTCGGATTCTGTCGGCGGCGACCGGACCATCTCGATCTCGAGCTTACCCGTGACATTGGGCGCAAACGCTCCCTGCCGCACCACGCGGGCCGCCAGAAAGTGCTTGACGTAGCCATTGGGAACCATGATGGTTTCCGGACACGTGGCGTCTACTAATAAACTAAAGTGGAAACAGTATTCGCCCGGCGGATACGTCACGCCGTCGCTGTTGATGGGCGGATAGCGCACCTTGCGGACGGGCTCCTGCAGCGGCGAGTAAACAGGCAGGCCATTGACGGTCCTCGTACCCGGCGACGTCTTGAGCTCCATCGTTTGGCGGTGCTTGAGCTCGCCGCTATCTCTGTAGATGGCCGTGTCGGCTCCGTAGCTGTCCTGGCCAACCAGCATGGCACTTTGTTCGAACTTTGCCAGCCCCGCCTGCGGCTGCCGGCATGAATCAACAGGAACAAAGTCCCAGTAGTGTTGTGCGAGATACGCGACGTCTTCGAGCTCTGCAGAAGACGGCAGCGGCGCATCCACCAGCACGGTGGGCTGCGGAACCAGGTTCCACACCGTGCGCGAGACGGTATAGAACACCAGCGACAGCTGCTTGATTTTCGTGGCCTTGGACAGCTTCAGCACGATCGAGCCGCGCAGCAGCGCGCCGGGCGACGTCGAGTTGATGTCGTCAAAGCTCGGCAGCTCGTCGCTACCGCCGCCGCCGCCAGCTGACCCCCGCTCGGACGGAGGCCCTGACGGCCCCGGACTCGTGCTCGTGCTGGTGGCGTTGCTGGTGGCGTTGGACCGCGGCGTCGGGCTATCACGCCGCGGGTTGCTGCTGCTGCGGGACCGGCCCGTGGCTGCTCCACCGCCCGACGTCTGGTCGTGGCCCTGCGGTCTTCGGCGTCCAAACAGGTTCTCCCGGCGGTGCCACGGCAGAAAAACAACGGGCTCTTGCAAACTGATGGCCAGGTCGATGTTTCCGCTATGCGAAGTGTTGACCGACCGCGGCACCCCCAAGCAGTGGTCGGATATATGCTCTTTCGGGGGGCTCATGTGATTACAGGACAGGACCCTCCCTGGACTTAGAAATAGACCCCGTCGGGCGCTGGCCTGCCGGCTCGGTCGCCGTCTGATTTGAATCATATACAGTCGCTCGCGTGAAACTAAAACAATACTCAAACTATATCTTTTATTTTTGTCTTTAGTCGCCCTCGCCGCCTCTGCACGTGCAGTGTGCAGCCGTAATCTTAGATGCCTCATCTGCATCTACCCGCATAAGCCTCCACAGCAGACAATCGACGCAGCTGAACTCGGCTAGTTGTGTTATTTTGCTCTACACCGGGCTATTTGCCGGGGATTCCCCCGCACCCCCTGGGCCGCCTAAAGGCGGTAGACTGGGGTGAGGTCACGTGACCCGCGACCCCCCTGGTTCGGGCTCCTTTATTTCGAGATAAAAGTTCTGCAAACATTTTAAAAGTAGGGGGTTTGGGCTCTGCGGCTGCAATTGATTCTACAAAAGATATTAAAATACTGCCACACTTTGGTTTGCGCGGACTGGATGCAGGGCTTTCCGGCCGCGGCCTTCTGGACATAGACCCGATATTATTATCACAATCTACCGCTATAAAAAGAAAAGCACTACACTAGTCAAGTATTTGCGGGGGAATTCCCCGCACCCCCGAGCCGCTTTCCGGCGGTAGACTACACCAGGGACTAGAGTCTACCGCCGTAAGGCGGAAAACCGACGAGCTTTAGCTCGGAGAGTTAAAAAAAAAAAGAAAAAGAAAAAGCCCACTAGGCCGATGGCGAGAGTGCCTCAAAGCAAACCAACGGGGTTTAGCTAGAATGGTTTTAAGAAAGAATAAAAGAAACGGACGGTGCTGCAGGGCGGCTGACGGCAGCGAGAAGGAGGATATCACCGCTGGCCAGTGCTCACTCAGCATGTCGCTCAAGTCGTTCATCAAGTCGGTGCGTGCCGCCAAGACGCTGGCCGATGAACGCACGGTGATCCAGAAGGAGAGTGCGAAAATCCGCACGTCGTTCCGCGACGACCGCACCACGCACTCGCAGCGCCGCACCAATGTGGCCAAATTGCTGTACTTGTTTACGCTCGGCGAGCGCACGCACTTCGGCCAGGTCGAGTGCCTGAAGCTGCTGGCTTCCCCGCACTTTACCGACAAACGCCTCGGCTACCTCGGCACGATGCTGCTGCTGGACGAGAACCAGGAGGTGCTGATGCTGGTCACAAACTCGCTGGACGTGGACCTGTCGCACCCCAACCAGTACGTCGTGAGCCTGGCTCTGTGCACGCTGGCCAACATCGCGTCGACCGAGATGAGCCGCGATCTGTCGCCGCGCGTGGAGAAGCTGATCACGTCCAGCAACCCGTATCTCAAGAAGAAGGCTGCTTTGTGTGCGCTGCGCATCGTGCGACGGGTGCCGTATTTGGAGGAAACATACACCGATCTGGCCAAGCGGCTGCTGATGGAGACCAACCATGGCGTGCTTTTGTGCGGCGCCAGTCTGGCCACCGACATGATCGACAACAACCCCGATTTGGTGGAGCAGTTTGCGCCGTTGCTGCCGGAGATCATCAACACCGTCAAAGTGCTGAGCACGTCGGGCTACTCGCCCGAGTTTGATGTGCAGGGCGTGCCCGACCCGTTTCTGCAAACCAGGCTGATCAGACTGCTGCGGGCCATGGGCCAGGACGATCCTGGTCTGAGCGAGCAGATGAGCGACATTCTTGCCGCCATTGCCACCAACACAAACTCGGCCAAAAACGTCGGCAATGCCGTGCTCTACGAGACCGTCACGGCCATTTTCGCCATCGAGGCCGACTCGGGCCTGCGGGTGCTGGGCATCAACATTCTGGGCCAGTTTCTTTCCGACAGGGACAACAACACGCGGTACGTCGCTCTCAACACGTTGCTCAAGGTGGTTGCCGTGGAGCCGGTGGCCGTGCAGCGGCACCGCGCGACGATTGTCGAGTGTTTTAAGGACAACGATATCTCGATCCGCCGCCGCGCGCTCGAGCTCTCGTACGCGCTCATCAACGCGCAGAACGTGCGCGTGATGGTGCGCGAGCTGCTGACGTTTCTGGAACGGTGCGACCCCGAGTTCCGCGCGCAGCTCGTGTCGCAGATCGCGCTGGCCAGCGAGCGGTTCGCACCCAACAAGCGTTGGCACATCGACACGCTCATGCGCACGTTCGATCTGGCCGGCAGATACGCCAAGGAGAACGTGCTGAGTGCGTTCATTCTGCTGGTAATCGAGGCGCCCGAGCTGCAGCTCTACGCCACGCAGAAGCTGTTTGCCGCCCTCAAGCGCGACTACAGCCAGCAGGGCCTGGTCATTGTGTCGCTGTGGCTGCTGGGCGAGTACGCGGACCAGCTGATCAAGGCCGGTGCGTTTGAGCACGACGACGGCCGCGTCGACGTCTCCGAGGCCGCGCTCGTCGATCTCGTCCAGTCCGTGCTGGCCAGTCCCTTTGCCACCCAGGTGGTCCAGGAGTACGCCATCAACGCGCTGGTCAAGTTCACGGTGCGGTTGCGGGAGAGCCGCGAGATCGAGCGCGTGCGCCGCCTGCTCAACGAGTACGAGCTGTCGCTGGACCCGGAGGTCCAGCAGCGTGCGGTCGAGTACAAGGTCCTGTTTGGCCACGACAGCCTGCGCCGCGGCGTGCTGGCCAAGATGCCTGCGCCCGAGTTTGGCGAGGATCTCGAGGCCCAGCACGCCAAGGCCATGTCCAAGCAGCTGGTCCGCCGCCGCCGCAAGAACCCCACCGCCGTCAAGCCGTCGACAGGCGGTGCTGATTTGCTGGATCTGGGCGGCGACGAAAAGCCGTCCAACGATTTATTGGCCGATATCTTTGGCTCGTCTTCTGCACCCTCCACCTCCACCTCGGCGCCTGCGTCGGCCTCAAAGGCACCGGCGTCCGCCAACCAAAATATCCTGGACCTGTTTGGATCCAGCGAGCCTTCTATCACTCCTGCCACCCCGTCCGCAGCAGCTCCAACAACCCCTACAGGCCCGCCCGCGTACAGCAGCGACCGCCTGGTTGTGCACATCTCGGGCGCCAACGAGGGCGCCGGCACAGCGCTGCTCAAGGCGACATTCACGGCCACGGGCGACGTCTCGGATATCGCGCTGCTGGTGGCCGTGCCCAAGGCGCTCAAGCTCTCGCTCCAGCCGCTGGCCAAGACGTCGCTGGCCGCGGGCGAGTCTGCCGAACAGAAGATGCGCGTCACGGGCCCGGCGGGCTCGGCCATCCGTCTGCGGCTGCGCATCTCCTACAACGCCGGCGGAGCTGCCGTCCAGGAACAAGTCGATTATAGCGGCCTCCCCAAGGGCCTTCTGTAGATTGTAGATGCTTTTACTTTATAAACCCATGCGCCCCGCTGTCTCAATCTACTACCCGCAAGGCGTTCCAGGGGGTGCGGGGGAATCCCCCGCGAGCATTCAGCAGGTCGTGAACCGACGACGTCTCGTATAAAAGTATAAAAGTATACACTTATATGGTCTATGAAGGTCAGTGAGGCCTTGACGCCCTTACCCCAATCTAACAGGGTACGGATCAGGGTACGGAGAAAGAGTACCCTAGTATAAATAGGTGCCACACCCAACACGCCCCCCAGCCATGTCCAAGGTATTGCTGATTATGGGTAGTGTGCGCCAGGGCCGGCTTTGTCCGCAGATTTCCGAGTGGGTTGCCTCGTTTGGCAAAGCCAAAGGACTCGATGTGGAGAAAATTGACCTCAAAAAGTGGAACCTGCCGCTGGATGATGAGCCTTACATCCCGGCTCTTGGCAAGTACGAGCAGGAGCACACTCGGCAGTGGTCGCAGGCTATCAAGGGCGCCAAGGGTCTTGTTTTCGTTACTCCGCAGTATAACTGGGGCTATCCTGCTGCTCTCAAGAATGCCATTGACCATCTGATGAACGAGTGGAAGAACAAGCCCACCATGATTGTCACCTATGGCGGCCATGGCGGCACCAAGGCCTGCGAGCAGCTGAAAGTCGTTGCCCAGGGCACCGGCATGGCCGTTCTGCCGACCACGCCTGCATTGTCTCTTCCGCGGCCCGTGATTCTCGGCAAAGAGCTTTTGGATGTCTCTGCTTTTGACGCCGAGCCCGTCGAAAAGGCCTGGGACGAGATGGCCGCGGCCTTCGCCTAGACGCTCATTCAACTCATTAACCTCATCATTAGACATCTCATTATAGACTTAGCATTAGCATTACATTCGCATCACGCATCAGACGTACAAAACGAGCCTGCCGTCAGGACCGACGAGCTTTGGCTCCGAGTAACAGAAGACATCTACAACCTGAATATTCGCGGGGGAATCCCCCGCACCCCCTGGCCCGCCTTACGGCGGTAGACTACACCGCTCCCCAGTCTACCGCCTTATGGCGGAAAACCGACGAGCTTTAGCTCGGAGAGTTATGAAAAAGAGAGATATAAACTACAGGCTAAATATGTAGACTGTCGACGCACGGCTGATGCAGATGGCTGATGCAGATGACTTGGGATCGCAGCTGGGATCTCGTCATCATGGCTGTTGATAAACGTCGCCCGGACCTGGTTATTCCCTACCTGCATGTTGCCCCTAAGGCCCCCGCCAGCAGCATGAGCATCGGCAGCACTTTGCCGATGGCCGCCATGTTCATGAAGTCCAAGATCCTGGCGTGGTGCGCGCTGTTCTCGGCCGTGCAGGGCTATCTCAACGAGCCTGCCGAGCGCGGCACCGACGCCCAGCCCGCCATCATGACGCTGGCGATTGCCGGCATGGGTGTCCTTGTGTGCTACATGGACTTTGTGAGCAAGCGTGCCGTGCCCAAGAGCGCTGTGGACGCCGCCGTGGAGTCGGCCACCTCGGTGGTGGAGGCTGTTGCCGAGGCTGCCAAGGAGACCGTCAAGGCTGCCGTGCACAAGCTGACCTGAGAACTGGACGAAAAAAGTATGTAAATAATTTATCTAGTCTTCATACGGACACTCTTCGGCAGTATGGCCGTCCCGCTCGCACAGCCCGCACCACTGGTCTCTGCCGGCCGCGTAGTCTGTCTTTTCCGGTTTGGGCTCCGCGGGTTCCAGCTTGGGTACCGTTGCTTCTAGTTTGGGTGCTGTTCTTGCTTTGGACTCCAGCTTGGACTCCAGCTTGGACTCGGGAGAACCAGACCGTGACTGCGACGGCGAGTCGATGGCGATGGGCTCGTTGAGTGCATACTTCTTTGCTTCAAGGCCCGGAGGAACATACAGAACTGTCGTGTCGGGCGTTCTGCTTGTTTGCGAAGCCAGTGCCTTTTCCAGCTGCTCTTCTAGTTCCATTTCACGCACCACTTTGGCTTCCAGAGCCTGCTCCAGCCGCTCAACGTCCGAGCTGGTGGGGCCCTTGTGGTCCTTGGCGTTCGCCTTGAGACTCTCGAGCTCGTGCTGGAGACTGCGGATCTGCGTCTGCGCTTGTTTCAGCGCGTCGGCATCTTTTTGGCGCTCGGCAGCCGCCGCTTTGTGCTTCTGCAGCTCCTTCTCTGTCTCGGCGAGGGTATCTTCTTTAGCGGATTGTGAGGCTTTATGGGCGTCCAGTTCCTTGCGAAGGCTGTCGAGTTTGCTGGTCTGTTCGGAAAGCTCTTTTCTGTGCGCGGAGACCGCCGCTTTGTGCTCGGCAAGCTCCTTTTGGTGGCTAAGTTTGACGTCGTCCAGGCCTTGCCCGCTCTTCAAGGAGACCTGCTGAGCCTCTTGAGCGGCCTTCAGCTCGGCCTCTCTATCCTTGAACTGCACCTGCAAAGCCTTTAGCTGAGTGTCTTTATCCGTTAGCTGCGTCTCTGCAGTCTTGAGCTGAGCTCCTAAAGCCCCTAGATGTGTCTCTAGCGTCTTGAGCTGAGCCTCTAAAGCTTCTGTTTTGGCGTCGCTGGCCGGGCCCTCGGATAGAGCCTTCAGGCGCTGGTTCTCTTCCTTGAGAGTATCCATTTGCTTGAGGCTTTCCTGAAGCTCCTGGAACCGCTTTTCCTGGCTCTCAAGCTGCTCGACCACAAGCGCAAGATCGTCATCACTGGCAGACGATTGTTTCGCCTTTTCGCGCGCAGCCTCGGCCTCGGCAAGCGACTTTTCCAGCTGCTCCCGCTCCTCGCGTATCCGTTCTGTGTCGGCGAGAAGCCTATTTTGCATAGCCGCCAGAGCAGTTCTTTGGCGCTCCAGCTCTTCATCTTGGCCCTTGGCAGCGCCATTGGCAGTGCCCGACCGAATACGATCCTCGCATTCCTCTTTCAGAGCCACAAACCGTTGCTCATAGTCCCTCACCGTCTCGTCGCGGTCGGCCTGCACTCTGCTGAGGTTTTCGCGGAATTCCCGCCGTTTCTCGTTGTTCTCAGACCGCATCGCCTGGATACGCTGGTCTTTTTCCTCTAAGGATTGCTTAAGTTTCGCAAGCTCCTCCGCCACGTCGGCCGCAGCAGCCCCACCGGGCGTTCCCGCAACAGCGTGCCCATTAGGCGGCCCAAAGCCCGCCGGGCCCGGCGTCTGGTAGAGGCCATCAAACGATATATCACGCTGAGGCGAAAATAAACCCATCGGACGCGTGAGCCGCGACCGCGACACCGGTTGGCTGGCCGGATTGGGCGTGCTGCCGGACCCTGCAAAGGCCCCTGCAGACGCCTGAGGAGTCGATCGCAGCGGAGACATCTGCGACGGCATACTCAGGCGGCTACTAGGAGTCTGAACACTCGCACTAACCAATTTCGTATACAACACAAACAGGCCCGCTCCTGGAACTGACGTTTCAAAGTACTGGTGGCCCTGAAACTCGCCCGAATGTTTACCTAGAGAAGCATACTCGCCCGTCAATTCCACGCCGGCATACTCACTGGACTTGCCCTGAATTCGGCCCGTCCACTTGAGAACGCCCGTCTGGCCCTGCGGAAGCACGACTTTGTCTCCGAGTTTCACCGCCATTATCGTGGCCGAATGTAAATAATAGGAAACCCTCTGCCCAGGGTATTTCGCTGGGGCTCGCGCTCAGGGGCAGCCAGGGCGGGGAGACGGGCAGTAAGGGACCGTCCGGGTTAGGGTACTCGCTTGCGGGCAGATATAAAGCCGGCTCGCGCTGGTTCCCCCATTAGTTTCAAGGGTCTCGGAAAGTCAAAGCTAGTCGGGCGTGGAAGGCTAATTGCTAGAGACAGTGGATGTCTACATCAGATGATGACTGAGAAATAGTGTTCTATAGTTCTGTGCTCTTCCGAGCATCTCAGTCAGCTCCATGTCGCTATTGCTGGATCAATCGTTGGTTGGCGAGGTCGCCGAATATTGCCCTCAGGAATTCCTGGCTTATTATAGCTGCCTTGGAAATGGAAAAGCCGATGCGTGCTTCGGGGAACAGAAGAAATTGACTGCGTGTGTCAAGCAGAAGGCTCCTTCGTTCAAGAAGATCGTTGCTAGCTGCCAAGCGGAAATGCAGACCTACGAGAACTGCATCAAAAGCAATCCTGAGTTCCGTACCAAATGCTTTGAAATGCTCAACCAAGTACGCCAATGTGCTTCTGAAGCCGTCGGAGACAATATCTAGCTTTCCATGTATAGTTCTTGACCATTCCTTAACTTTTTTCCATTTTATATTAGCTATCTATCTTTTAGGCTATCTACCTTTTCAGCATCTCAATCCATCTCAATCAATACTTTATCCATTTGGTTTATCTAGACCGTATATAGACGGTTTAACCTGGCCCTCGTATCTAATTTTGTAGCGTTAGCGGCTTGACTGCGCGAACGGCCCGGGCGGCCGTGAAATTGACTTACCGGTGGGCCCTAGGACATGGCGGAACCATTGACCGAAGTCCCCAGAACTCTACACTACACTATATCCTCTCCAATGGCCGGAACCAACCATGCTCAGATCGTAAGTGGTAGCCTCTAGCTCAGTCCTCTTGGTTTAGTTTGAGTCTAAACAAGAAGGCAGCAACAAACGACTAACATGCATGACCTTTCCGAGGGATAACCACTAAACGTGTGTCCCCTAGGTACATGCTAGATGCTAAAAGGGTGCTAGAAGCAAGAGTAGAGGTGATATAGTGGGCCTTTGTATGGCTGGGCCAAAGGAGAGGAGACAGACACGCTGCTTACGCTTCTCGCGAAACTAAGCCAACGCGACTGGGCAACGGGCACGATGGCCTTCTTTTACCGTGGGGATTCCAGCTCGTCGGCTAGTGGTCTTTTCAAGCAAGTACTGGTAATTTACAGGTAATTTGCCTGCCGGCAATGGGCATATACTGCCGGGTAATGGGCAGATACTGCCGGGTAATGGGGCATCTGCTGCCGGGTAATCGGACTAGGGGAAATAGAAAATATGACTGCCGGGTAATCAGGCTTCCACTGGGAAAACGCCGGGAGATCGAACTGGAGAATCGTTGCCCAGGGAAGGAGACAACCACGTTGATACAAATTAATCGATAAGATACAGAGCTATGCACCTAAGCAAGGTGAGGCGGCAACAAGAAGTTAGGAATGCTGTTCTTGATGTGATAAATATGCTCGCAGTTCCGGCAAACCATGGTTCCCTCGGTGATCTGGGTCTCTAGAAGCAGAGAATGCAAGTCCTTTAAAAGCTGCTCGTTTTCAGGAGCCAGAGGATCCTCCACGGCAGGCTTCACTGGCGGAAGTGAGGTATTTCCTAGTTCTTGGGCAACTTTCACCAACGCCGGCCACTCCAGCTTCACCAGCAAATTGGCAATGAATTTGGGGTCGTAGTCAACCTCCTTTTGCACAAGCTCGCAATCCTTGTATTGCAAGGGAAAAGCGTCAGACGAGCGTCCGCACGAATGCACTGCGCACTGAACAAAATTCGTCGTGAGAAATTTCATGTCAGCTTCCCATTCTCTGCCAGTGCTCTTAGATCTTTAGTCCCAGTTTCAGTAGTCACTCACCTACACAAGTGAAAAACACAAGTGAAAAACACAAGTGAAAAACACAACTGAAAAATGGAAAAAGCCATAAAGGTACGTTGATGAAGAAAACCGGTTGTGATTCCATGATCTGCCATCCTCTAAGAAGCCCTGAGTACTAACTAGATACTTTAAGATAGACCAAACCTTGCCTAGGCCTTGACTAGAGTCCAGCTGGTTTGCTGAATAGATACTTCCTCGCTAGCAGCATCATTGTAGTCGTACCATTCGCCATCCTCAAACTCCAAAGTAAACTTTGTAGGCTTCTCACTGCCCACACACTCGAACTCACCGACCGGCACAAACTCCTCCAGGTCAATTCCTCGGCAGTCAAAAGTAGCCATGGTCTTTGACTTGCCCGATTCCTCCAGAGTGTACGTAGTAGGCAGGATTTTGGCAGTCACCGAGCCATGCTTTCCGCAGAACTTGCACTTCATTTGGAAGTGCGCTTCTCCTCGCGAGTTCTGCAGCGGCTGCAGGTCCCATTGATCAAAGTCCACATCTTTATCATGCAGTTCTCTGCAGGAAATGCATTTAACTTTGAAAGTTAACCGGAATGGCTCGCTGATACTATCCTTAAACTTGAGATCCGTCACTCCTTCGAGATCGGCTTTTAATTGTAGGTTCAGCATGTAATCCCAACTGATCCCAACTGACATTTCCAGTAGCACCCTTTTGTAGCCTGACATTTACTGCAGGCCCAACAAAGTCCTGCCTACAAAGGATCTACCAAAGACGGACCCTACACTAGAATGATCCGACTTATACCGAGACTTTTAAGGATCAAAGCGAAACCAAGTGCTCGATTGTATTGTACGCCCTCTGATACAGACTACTTTCAGCTGGATCCAGGGTCGGATGAAGTGCTTGGCCAGCCAAGAGTAGAGTCCACAAGACTGCAGGCAGCCGCTCGCCGCATTGCCGAGCAGTTTATGGTTTACGATGCGATCGATCAAGTTCTTTTGGAACAAGAAGCGCAGCTTGATTTCGGGGCCCCGAAAGAGGTGGTTTCCGAGCTGGTGGAGGTCGATACCGACGAGCTGCAAAAACTAGGAAGAGACGATCTCGTGGATGCCCGGCACTATTTATTTAATTCTTTCCAGCTGGAGAATTCCAAGGAATTGCTTGGTTTTGTGGAGGAAATCGAGAGAATGCCTCGCCAGGCTGCTTTGCCGGCGGGCAAGATGAAGGCCAAGCTAAGCTCGCTTCTGCAAGGCGGTGAAACCAATGTCCTTAGCGAAGTGGCCGCGCTTTTGGCTTCGGGTGTTCCTAAGCTGGCTTCTCTGCATCTGCTCATGCGCCAATTGATTGATAAAGGCTACTACAAGCCGGCTCAAGTGGTGATGGATTCCTTGATCATGAGCAGAACGACTTTGAACGCTTCCACTCTGGCCATCGCCTTGGAACTGGCGCGATATGCAGGCGACTATCGGCTATTTAATTCCTATGCGCGGCTATTAGATCTCCCATTCCCGACCCACAAAATGAGCCTTGTTCAGGAGTACACTACTTCGGGCACCACCAAGCAGTCGCTTCTCAAACGGTTTGATCTGCAGACGGAGCCTGAAACGCCCAGTGGAGACGAGCTTGCGTTTGCGTTGGCTAGCGGTGCCATCAAGTTCGATGACCCGCAATTGCTGGATAGAGCCTTTGACTGGGCCGACACAACAAACACATTGTCCAGCAGACTGTTCCAGGCCAACTTCCACGCCGCCCGCCGGTTCAAAGACAAAATAAGAGCACAATACACATGGTCCAGACTTATGGCGTTGACCAACAACAACGTCACAGAGGCCCTTCAGAACAGATTAATCGGCAAAGAGGTCCTCAGAGCCGCCAAGGCGGTGGGCTTCTACACCACTACAAAGTAGCTCCGCTCTACACTTGCTAGCAGACTTTTTCTTCTTTTTATAGCTTTCGAGTTTATGCCACTACAGGGTAGCTATATGTCCTCTAGTGTACCTCATTTTCTTCCTTTTTATAACTCTCCGAGCTTCGCTCGTCGGTTTTCCGCCATGAGGTGGTAGACTGTAGCAGGAGTATAAATCTCCGCCTTCAGGCGGCCCGGGGGTGCGGGGGATTCCCCCGCGAATAACCAACTCCGTAACGTTTTTTTTTTTTTAACTCTCCGAGCTAAAGCTCGTCGGTTTTCCGCCTTCCGGCGGTAGACTATAGCAGGTGTATAAACTACCGCCGTAAGGCGGCCCGGGGGTGTGGGGGAACCCCCCGCGAATACACATGCCTCTCGGCTGCAGATCGGAGCTGAGGCACGTGTGATTCCCGAGGCAGAAACCAAAAAAGTGTAGTGTGGAAGGACTAGATACCTATGATGTCAAACACGCCAGTGGCCAGCGCCAAACTAACAAAGGAAATACCCATATAAACAATGACCTTGGTGATGACCTCCACGTCGTACCGCTGTCTAGGTTCTTTGATATGCGGCGGCGTGTCTGGTCTTATTATGTCTTTGTCGGTTGAGTTTCTGCGGACCTCTGCGGCCCTCGCGCGGGCCTCGTAGACGTCGGCGGCCGACTGCGGGCCCACCGAGTCGTTGCGGCCGCGGCTTTTGCGGACCTCGCGAATGAATTCGGTGATCTGGCGCGGCGAGTCGGGAATCACGTCGTCGCCGCCCAAATCGGTAGGCACCTTGTCGTATTCGGTTGCCTTGAGGAAGTAGCGGCGCGGGTTCTGCACGCCGATGGACTCTGCCTTGCGCAGCAGCGGTGGCAGGTAGCGCAGGAGGTTCTTTTTGGCAAAGTGCCGCCAAGTGATCACAAAACCAACGCCAATCACAAACCGTAGCGCGCCTAAAAGCACGCCTTTATACTCGTAGCCTGCACCGCCATATACGCTGTTGAACGAGTCGGAAACCTGCACACCAACAAGCACCGCCAAAAACGCCACGCTGTCCTCGAAACAGGGGCAGTTGTCCACCGGCTGAGGGTGCGTGGAAATCAGCACAATGATCACCATCAAGCCGACCAGCGACGGGCCCCATGCAATCCGATTTGGGTCCACAAAGTAGCTGCCGACCCAGTTCCGCGTGTACACTCTGAGGAGCCAAACCACAACGCCCATAAGGATGCCGCACGCCACATCCAGAAAGCCGTGCATGCCCGTGTACAAGCGACCCAGCGTGATGCTCAGCACAAGCAGCGCGTTGGCCGCGTAGTAGGGCCAGCCCTTGTGATGCGATTGCGCGTACAGATGCAGCAGGATGGCTACGGAAACGGCATTGCATGAGTGCGTGGACGGGAAACCGTACTCAAGCATGGCACTGCCCGACATGGAGATACGATGCAGAGGAGGCGACCGCGGCCGCGGCAGACACAGATAGTCTTTGATCAGGCCCGTCAGATACACGCCTAGGGCCAGAACCCAGATAGTGTCTCTGCCCAGATCGGGCGAGCCGTACCAGTAAAAGGCCGGCAGCATGATCATGTAGAAGGTGTGGGTGCCGAGATTGGCGGTCAGGGCAAAGTAGCGGTCGAGCCAGGGCGAGCGGAGCTTGGCCTGCAGGTCGGCCAGAATCTCTGTTTCCTGGCGGACCGAATCCAGCACCTTTTGCCGCAGGGCAAACCGGCACGCGGTCATGTGCGACCGATAATGGTCTTCGGGGTTGGTTCCGGCGTCCATGTCAGCTCGGTTTGTGGGGAGCACTGCTTCCGAGTTTACTTTATCTATTTCTTTTTTTTTTTTTTTTTCTTTTTGCTTCCCATTTCGATGTAGTTCCGGCTGGTTTGGTTTGGTTCCTCACATGGCTTATTTGGCGGCTGTTTACGCGGCGCGCTGCTATGGCTGTACGGTCTATGGCTATTGCAAGGAGGCATGTTGTCGGCATTGTCAGACATGTGCTCATGCACCCTGTAGTCAGGCTAGCCGATCGTACATATATCCCCGCCCTCGGGCGGCAAACCCACGAGGTTTGGCTCAGAGTAATAATAATAATAATAATAATAATAATAATAATAATAAAAAGACCTGGGTATTCGCGGGGGATTCCCCCGCACCCCTTGCTTGGGCCGCCTTACGGCGGTAGTTTGTACAGCTGCTACAGCCTACGGCCGTAAGGCGGAAAACAGAGGAGCTTTAGCTCCGATAGTTATAAGTAAAAAGAAAAAAATTAACGCTACAGAGCTGAGTATTTGCGGGGGATTCCCCCGCACCCCCTGGGCCGCCTTACGGCGGTAGAATAGAGCAGCTATATAAACTACTGCCGTAAGGCGGAAAACCGACGAGCTTCAGTTCGGAGAGTTATAAAAAAAGAAAAAGAAAGGAGGCTACCCCGCGGAAAAAACAAAAAAGCAAGTCAGACAACCTCAGACGCAACTCGATCATAGGACTATGTATGCTCATAATATGCTGCGGGAGGAGGGCTAGGAAAACCACAAGCGCACGTCGCGAGCAAGTGAGGACCTGCATTATAGAGTGCGAGCAGGGAAGTAGCACCAGAGAGTCGGCCTGGGAACGAAACGTCTTTGAAGCTGGTTTGTATTTGTTGCGGACATGCTTCGGAAATAGACGGCCAGGGCGGGCGAGCGAGGAAAGCCGAGCGAGGAAAGCCGATCTAAGACATGCATACAAGAGGCGTGATTAAATGCTAGTGGAGATCTTGTTTGGTCTCCCCCTAAACCGACTTTGCAGAGCCGCTTCCACACCACCTGTAACTTTTCTTTTTTTTCCTAAAGATACTTTGCATTGTCGGTTGTTTACTTTCGCTGACATCATGGACCTGCGAAGCCAGAAGCGACGGTCGTTTCTGGCCCAGCATGCTGGAGCCTCGAGCGTTTCGCTGGGCAGAACTGCCTCCAAACATGCAGCTGCATACCCGCAGCCGCGAAATGCCAGCTCGTATTCGAGCTTGCATGCCCATGCCTCTCAGCACGATGTGCCCGAAGAGGACCCCCACCAGCCATCCTCCGTTTCCGGGCAATCACTCCATTCCCCACAATCGCATAGCCAATTGGGCTGGGATCACGCTGATAGGCCTGTTGATAGGCCGGCTGACCGGGGTGCGGCCGCTAATAGGCCGGCTACGGCCGCTGAGATGCCTGCCCAGCCAAAATACCCCCCACAACACGACCTCAAACTGGTCTGTGTAGGCGATGGCGGCTGTGGAAAGACCTCGTTACTGACGAGGTTCGTGAGGGGTACGTTTCCCGAGAACTACGTTCCTACGGTCTTTGACAACTACGTGAAACAAGTGCTCAGCGGCAATGAGACCGTGGAACTAGCTCTATGGGATACTGCTGGCCAAGAGGAGTACGATCGCCTGCGGGTGCTGTCGTATGCCGAGACGCAGGTCTTTTTGGTGTGCTATGCCGTCGACAACTACGTGTCGCTGGAGAATGTGACGGACCGCTGGCTCCCTGAAATCAAGCTTTACTGCCCTGATGTGCCGTTCTTGCTGGTGGCCCTCAAGGCAGACCGAGCCAAAGAAACTCAAGTGCTGGCATTTGAGCAGGGCAGCCAGGTCGCCCAGAAACACGGGGCCTATGCGCACGTCGAGTGCTCTGCCCGAGAAGGGGTGAATGTCGACCAGGTCTTTGAGATGGCCATCGAGGCCGTGTTAGGAAGACCCGCGCCCGAACAGTCGCCTGAACAGAAACAGTCGATTAGACCTGTTCAAGCTGAGGCAACGGCCTCGGGACAGACTGGCACGGCTCCTGGCAAGGTCCCTGGCAAGGCACCTGGAACGGCAGTTGGACGACCAGGGCCGGCGCACAACAACCAACCTCAAGTAAAGCAGTCTCGACGGCGCGACAAACACCGCTGTGTTATTATATAGTATTTTATTATCTTAGTTCTTACTGGCTTGACCGCCCGGCGCTACAAAGGCTCCGGGCTCGGCACGCACTGGTTGTGCGGCCCATTGACTCTCGGCATCTAGAAAATCACGGCCGACCCAAACAACCTGAGCAATTGAGTCGGATAGCTTGCCCATTGCGTCTGAAAATTCGTCCAGTTGGTCTGAGATCTCGGCCAGCATCTGCGTGCGCGCGCTCTCAAAGTCCATTAGTAACTTCACTTAGGACCACTGACCTGATGATAGACTGCAGGCTGGGACTGACTACAGGCAAGCTAGATGAACCATAGCGCCAAGTATTTGCGGGGGAATTCCCCGCACCCCCTGGCCGCCTAAAGGCGGTAGCTTATACACCGGCTATAGTCAATCAGCTTAATTCGGCAAGCTTTAGATCGTTAAAAAAGAATAGAGCCGGGGTTTCCTTGGTTGTCTTTGTTAGTAGCTGGGCTAGGCACTGGATTGACTGATCTAAGGCTGGGACCGACTACTTAGTGGTACTATTGACTGGGACTGACTACTTAGCGGGACTGACTATCGACTGGGACCGACTACTAAGTGACTAGAGTCTTTGGGACTGCTTAGAAGACTTGGAGTCTATGGACATCGACGATCTTTTGGCAGATCTTAGCGACGATGACGTCTCGCAAGTGCAATTAGAGCCTGATCATATCGATCTTGATCTGGTCGTCGATGAGATCGATGGAGATGCGCTCGACGACGACCCCGATTCGGCTGCTCAAAGAACCGTTTCCATAGATGCAAGCCTTGTACCTATCTCTGCAGCTCTTCGCAATCTTTACTATCCAAGATACCCTGAACTCTCGTCGCTGCTTCCTGATTTACAGGAATTTTTACTTGCAGTTGAAGCATTGGGTCCAGAAGTAGACGCTACTGCAGCGGCCGCTAAACTGGATACTCTAGGAAAGGCCCGGTCGCTGGCTATCCAGATGAGTGCGTCTGAAGCCCGAGGATCAGAGTTGTCGCCCGAGCAATGGCAAGAATTCGCTAGGCTTGAGAAGCATGCTCGCCAGTTACTCTCTAAACGGCAGGCGGCCATCCAGCTGATCACAGACCATCTTCAGGCACATGCCCCTAATTTATTGGCAATTGTTTCTCTTCCTACTGCCGTCCATCTTGTTGCCTATACGGGCGGTCTTGCTGGTCTGTCAAAGGCTACGCCGGCAAACTTGCCGTCTTTGGGAGCCCCCAAACAGCGGTCAGGTGCTGCAGGAGACAGCCAGGCTCGTCAAGGCGTGCTGTTTAACGATCCATTGGTGAGCACGGCAGGTCCCGCTCATCGTCGACAGGCCCTGAGAGCAGTTTCCGGCAAAGTTGTCTTGGCAGCGCGCATGGACCTGGCTCGGTCCAGCACAGATGGCAGTCAGGGCCGGAAATGGCGTCTGCAGATCGAAGAAAGACTCGAGAAGCTCGGCAGGGCGCCTGCGCTCGCTCAATCACGCGCTCTACCTGTCCCCGAAGATAAGACGTCCAAAAAGCGTGGCGGGCGACGGATCAGAAAAATGAAGGAGAAACTAATGCCGTCAGAGCTGCAACGGCAACGCGACCGTCTCCAGTTCGGCCATGCTCCTGACAGTCTCTAGTTTGGAAACAAACGAACTGCTTCTGTGCCATCATATATCTTTTGTACCATATCCATGAGTCTTATCTCGCATTGTGTATTCTTTTTTTTTTAACTCTCCGAGCTAAAGCTCGTCGGTTTTCCGCCTGAAGGCAGTAGACTATAGCATGTGTATAAACTACCGCCGTAAGGCGGCCCAGGGGCTGCGGGGGATTCCCCCGCAAATACCCAGGTCTGTGATTCTTGTAACTCTCCGAGCTAAAGCTTGTCGGTTTTCGGGGAGAGTCCCCCTGAATGCTCGTGCGGTAGTTCCATTTAGGGGCAGCAGTGCTAAAGAGGAATACAAGTGCTAGGTAGGTCTATATTGTTCAAGTAGGGCTCAAGGCGAGGGAGACCAGACATGAAGCGAGTTGTCGGCACTTACCGAGGCGATCCAGCTATTTGCAGGGTTCCACGCAACATCCTCCACGGCCTTTGTGTGTCCTCTGTGGCAGAACTGCGGCTTGAGTTTTCCCGCGTCCCAGACCATGACCGTCGAGTCCAAGGAACCGCTGACCAGCGTGCCCGGGAAACGCGGGTTCCAATCCAGCGCGACCACGCCGGCGGTATGGTGGCTGAGGCTGTGCAGCA
Source organism: Wickerhamiella spandovensis (assembly GCA_022577695.1). Classification (NCBI taxonomy): domain Eukaryota; kingdom Fungi; phylum Ascomycota; class Dipodascomycetes; order Dipodascales; family Trichomonascaceae; genus Wickerhamiella; species Wickerhamiella spandovensis. The sequence goes on along the minus strand of JAKIRT010000010.1, from coordinate 92,486 downwards.
TGGCGCCTGTGTTCCGCAGATCCCACAGTTGCACCTCGCCCGACTCGGTGCCGACTGCGAGCAGGAACTCGTTGACGGGATTGACCGCCAGCGACAAGCCGCCCTGGCCGGTGGTCAGTTTGTCTTGGGCGGACCGCCAGTCCACGACCGAAATCTCGTCGTCGGTGACGGCGGCAACGTAGTGGGGGTTCGAGCAGTGCGTGCCAACGGCATTCACCGCAGACTTATACTCATGTTTGTATTTTGGTTTGAGCTCGCCCGTGCGAGTGTTGTAGTCGCGGATATCCCAGACCATCATTTGCTTGTCGTTGGCACCAGTTGCCAGTAACCCTTCTTGGACTCTACTCCACGAAAGGCCAAACCCCTCGGCAGTGTGTCCGATCAACGCGATATCCGGTTTGTAGAATCCGCAAGGATTGCGCGGGTAGTGTGTTGCATCAAACACAGAGACCTGGCCCGTCGACGAGATCGACGCTACCAAGTTCGGGTTCTGCGGCATGTACCTTGCCTTGTTGACCTCGCCTTCATGGTCGATGCGTTGATAGACGGTGACATTCGCCGCCGTCTTGGTGCTGTGCTCGCCAATGGTGCTGCGTTCCGGATCGTACTTGTCTAGGGACGTGATTGTTGGCGCCGGCAGATCGACTTTCCCGAACCGCAAATATTCGGGGGCTTGGCCCGATGTGCGCGTGCCCAACAAAAGCGATTGCGAAGAAACCTTATCTTTAGTGACTTCGGGTAGCCATTGAACCGTTAGCGATGGCCATGGCAGACTGGCTGTGATGAGAGTTGTGTAGAGATGCGGAGCGTTCTTTTTCCATGAAAAATAGGTCGTCGCCCCTTCATCAGCAGCAACGGGCGGCTCGCTTCCGGGCGATCCGCCATTTTCCTCAGTGAGGTCTATACTCGCAGGCTCTAACGCGGTATTCATTCTTGTTGTGATTTTTTGGCCAAGACGCGTCGATTTTCAATTAACCTGCAGATGACTTGAACTAACTTCCCAATCTGGGTCCCAAACGCTACTCTACTTTCACTACTTACCCGATCATAGTCAGCTGGGCCAGCTAGGCCAGCTGGGTTGGCCAGTGTTTCTCGTACTTACATAAGCCACAAGCAGCAGTGACAAACCATCCATCCTCTCTCCATGTCCGACAAGGCCAATCCTGTGGATCTAGTAGCCGAACCCTCGGCCAGCCCCGAGCAAGTCGACTGGAGCGGCGAAGATTCAAGTTATGATGATGCAGATACCGCTCTGGTTACCCGCCAGGTGCCCTGGCTCAGCATCCTTCAACGCACATTTGTCAATCTGTGTATTCCGTTTGTCAATGGCCTTATGCTTGGCTTTGGCGAGATTTTCGCCCACGAGTTGGGCCTTGTTTATGGCTGGAGAAGCGCAAAAGTCTACGACCCGGCGAACCGGCATTTGCTGCAACCTAAGCGACGGAGTTGGTTATGGCCGTTTTAACTTAGTATGAACATATCTATATAATTGCGTGCATCAAGTCATTATCTTGGAACTTGATTTTTCGAATTGACGTTATCTACGGCCGGTTGCGGCTGAGACTGCAACTATTCGACAAACTATGAGCGGGCCCCAAGCTGGCTGCACTACACAAGCCTTCATAAGCTGACCGATTCTAAGCGGTCCCCACAAGGCAACCAGCCGAGACTAGAAGTTCGACGAGCCAGCGTTTAATTAGAAAACAATAATCAGGCCGTACTCAATCGATATGCAAAATTCCGGAATATGTCGTAGACTAAACTCCGAGACGGAACTAAGATCGCACCAATGATGCATGGCCTATCAGCCTTGGCTGCATCAAGAAAGTTCGATCAGCATGCATGAAGGACAGTCGCTGGCAAAACAGCAACAGATCTATAGACTTCTGGAAAATATACAAGCACGCCAAGACTTTTTGCTCGCCAGTCGCTCCCCCTGAATCACGAGATACGTCGAGCTGCATATTAAACTCGGTCGCCTCATTGCCGGCAGTCGCGACCTGCAGAATTCCCTATGCCATGTTAGCTAATCTGGTGGTCCGGGTTCGAGACTTATGCAGCTCCTGCGTGTCACGTCCTGCTGATCTAGTTTCAAAATAATGCTTGCTTCATCGCGCCCCCCACCACCACTGCGCAAGCGAGAGGGGAAAGCAATCGATTAAGGTTGAAAACCCGCAAGGACCGGAAAATACAACTTAATGTTTAAATACCGCATAGAAACTATACCTTTATTAGTTGCCACGGCATGCTTGCTTTTGGATTGCTTTTTGTGCCTTCTCCTGCATCCCCAATTCCTGCCTGCATCGAGGGTGGCCGAACATTTCACAGGTCTTATGTTATGCATATAAATAATATCTAACACTTGCGCGCGACAACGACCACGTGTCACGATCTATAAAAGCAGTCACGATGTGGACGTGTTGTATTTGACATTTTCAAAAGTAGCCCTATGTAAAAGACAATGAGGATATATCCCATGGTGACCACAGATGGTAGACCGCTTCCGATGGCTATCAAGGTTACTAGCCGGGTGTCGGCCAATATGCACCTCCTGCATATGCCGCAGCAACCATGCTCGATCGTCCGCAACCCACAACAGACCTACCGAGGCAGTGCATGCAAGCAGCTCAGTATGAGGGCCATATTCGGGGCATATTCATTCGGGGCATATTCTTCTACTATAAACCGCTTGAAATAAGAATTGACCGTTGGTTGCCGCCATTACGCCTCGACATGTAGGGGAGCCACAAACACCACAGAAGTCTTGGCGGCGATGCACCCCGGCCAGCGCGCGGCTGACCACGTGGATAGACGGGGTTCAGGGTGTCGATGGCGAAACTCCTGCAGATGCGTGGAAAATATAGCTAAAACGAGCGCATTGAGCTATCTACCGAGAAATTGATAGGAAACTGGCCCTGAAATGGCCCCCACAGGGTCCATATCGTCTATCATGTCTCACCGGCCACAGTCACCTACACCTGCATGATGATGACGTCATGTATGCACCTGCAGGCGCTGAGCCCCCGGATATCCGTATTATCTAGATATATAAAGGCCGGGGACACCCCTAATTGTGGTTACACATAGCAAACAATGGGATTCTCCGACAAACTTCACCAGGCCGCCGACAAGTTCACCAGCGGTAACTCCGGCTCCAACTACGGTTCCAACAACAACGACGACGACTCGTATGGTTCCAACAACAACAACAACTCGTCGTCCAACTACGGCTCCAACAACAACGACGACTCGTACGGTTCCAACAACAACTCGTCGTCGAACTACGGCTCGAACAACGACGACTCGTACGGTTCGTCCAGCAAGGGTAACAAGTCGTCGAGCTACGGTGACGACGACAACTCTTACGGCTCGTCCAGCAAGGGTAACAAGTCGTCCAGCTACGGTGACGACAACACCGACTCGTATGGCTCTTCGGGCCGCGGCAACCAGTCGTCCGGCTTCGGCGGCTCCAACGACGACTCGTACGGCTCTTCGGGCCGCGGCAACAAGTCGTCGAGCTACGGTGACGACAACACCGACTCGTACGGCTCGTCTGGTCGTGGTAACCAGCAGTCCTCTGGTTTCGGCGGCTCCAACGATGACTCGTACGGCTCGTCTGGTCGCGGCAACCAGCAGTCCTCTGGTTTCGGCGGCTCCAACGACGACTCGTACGGCTCGTCGGGCCGCGGCGGCAACTCGGGCTCCAACTACGGCTCCAACGACAACTCTTACGGTTCTGGCAACCAGGGTTCCAACTACAACGACAACTCCAACTACTAAATATCTACTAGGGTTATAGCCGTAAATTATTTCGACACCTCAGTTCCAACGGTGCTATAAGCGCACTGCAAGAACTTGAAACAACGGGATCCCCTGCGAGGACATTCGCGGGCGGTCCCCCGCACCCCCGGGCCGCCTTACGGCGGTAGACTCGGCAGGCGAACGACAACCAGCAGCCATCTATAGACTACCGCCGTGAGGCGGCCCGAGGTTGCGGGGGAACCCCCCGCGAATACACCAAGAAAACCCCCGAGGAAGGAGGGCATTCTGCAGGACTGCTCGATGCAACGTCTACTGAATGGAGACTACATGTGGATATGCTACTGGGGTTGGTTCTGGTCCGGCGGCCTGTACTGGCCAGGCGGGCCCTGGGCGTACGGTGCCCCGGGGACGTAATAGTACATGGGCGGCATCACATTGTACACGCCCGGCTGGGCCATGTTCATGGGCCATTGCCCGTAAGGCGGGGGCGTGGGGGTCGGAGCCTGGGCGGGGAGCTGGCCGGGCACCGGGTAATTTTGGAAGAGTCCTGGATGCTGGGGTGCGGGCGAGGGCACCGGCGAGAACTGTTCGTGCTGCTGCTGCGGCTGGAGGTGTTGCTGCTGGAAAGTCTGGAAGGGGGGCTGGAAGGCTTGGAACTGCGGTTGGAACTGCTGCTGCGGTGCGAACTGCGGTTGCTGCTGCGGTTGCTGCTGCGGTTGCTGCTGCGGTTGCTGCTGCGGTTGCTGCTGCGGCTGCGGCTGCTGAGGTTGTTGAGGTGGCTGCGGTGGTTGCTGAGGCTGCTGCTGAGGCTGCTGCTGAGGTTGCTGCTGAGGTTGCTGTTGTTGAGGTGGTTGAGGTTGAGGTAGCTGAGGCTGAGGCTGAGGCTGTTGTTGCACCAGCTGGGGCGCGTGTTGCAGCGGCTGCGGTGAGGGCAGCTGGGGCCGGGCGTTGAGGGCATCGACGATGGCGGCGACCTCGTTGGGCACGACGCGCAGCATCATGCCGATTTCGGCCGCGCGCAGCATCGCCGCGTCGCCGCTTGCCACGCCGCGAACGAGCGCGCCGACGTCCGGAACAGCCTGCACCCACTGCTCGCAGCGGTGGATCGCGTCTGCCACGGCCGTCGACTGCGCAGCGTACTGCCGCGCCTGGTCCAGCCGCGGCCGGTCCACGGCCTGGCTCAGGTACATGCGCATGACGAATGCATGGACTTTAGCGGCCTGCACGAGCTCGTGGCGGTCGGTGCGGCGCAGGAACGACGTCTCGGCCTGTTTCTGCAGTCGCGCCAGGCCGGCCTCCGAGATCTGGTCAATGCCCTCCATCAGCTTAGCTTTGAGATGGCTCGACGCCTCGTAGCCCTTGCGGTGCGCAATGCGAAGCCGCACCAACACGCGCGAGTTGATGGACACGTTGTTCTGCTTGGCCGAGTCTAGCATGTACGAGAGCGACTCGAGATCGCCGCTGGGCTGCGCCAGCAACCGCGTCACGTCGCTGGCCCAGATCGCATTCACTTGGGCGGCCTGCGCGGTGCGGAACGCGTCGGTGTCGAGCCTCAGCTCCGTTCCCTCGGCAACAAGCGCGTCCAGCGCCTCGATGCCCGAGGTGATGCGGCCAGATGCAATGCCGCCCAAAGCCTGCTTGACTTTGCTGGCGTAGCTTAGCGCCTGGTCCTGCGCGGCTTTGATCTCCGCAAACAACGGACTCTGGACCAGCAGCACGCTGTGGTCTTTGATAAGCCCATTGATCACCTCCAGACTGGGGCGGTCCCGTAGAGCCTGCTCGGCACCTGCATCCCACAGCTTATTGGCGACAATGGCGGTCTCAAGGCTCTCGCGATCCCAGGGACTATATAGGGCTAGCGACTCGAGCTCTGCCAAAGTCAACGGACCCGACGCTAATCGCTGGCGCGTGGCTGTTTGCGCGGCCAAGGGCTCATCTATGCGCTGATGAACAACCATCCGAAGATCATCAAGATAGTCTGGCAGCTTGCCTCGACCAACCAACGTGCCTCCTGAAAAGTCCTTGGAAAGATACGCATCAGGCGAATAAATCCGGTCGTTATACACGATCCAAAACAAGTAGAGGTTCCGGCCGGTCTCTACGCATTCAACAGGCTCATCGTTGTCGGCAATCTTCTGTTCAAGGCCTCTGGAAGCCAACGCCGTCAGCTGCTGGGTGGCCTCGTCAAGAAGAGTATGTACAAAGGGAGCTAGTTGTGCCAAAATGCGTGGCCCCGCCTGCCTTGTGGCTTTAATCACTAGTTTATCGTAGCATGCCGCCACTGGCGAGGCAGCCAGCGCCGGCGACTTTGACGCTGCCTGCGCGTCTTGGAGGCCGCTTGGCGCCAGAAAAAACGCCGACTCGGCAAAGTTGAAACCGTGATCAAACGACATAGAAACACTTCCTGGAGGAATAAAAACGATCTCGCCAGCATACTGGTCCACATATTGAACGGGGATTCCCCGTGCTTTCAGCGTTTCCGGCGACGGAAGCTGGCCGTCGCAGCTCAGCTGTTTGACCGCAGACGCATAGTCCCTAGAAACAATATACCACGTTCGCTGCGCGCCGTGATGAAGCACGCTGATTTCCGTGCATCCCGGCGGTGGCGACGACCATGGCCGCGTCGAAAACAACATGCCGGCTGTGAGCTTGGAATGGGCCCATGAAAGCTCTTCCTGGATATAGGGAATCATCGAGCCGTCGCCAAATGCGAGGCCGTCCAGGTTCCATGCTGATTTCGGGTAATGCGCCGAGCCGCCGGCTTCAGGCAATGGCAACAGCACCGTTGATTGGCCCGCCACGCCAATGCCGTGCATCTGCTCGACCTCGATGCACTCGCCCGCGCCCACAAGCCGCCAGTATTCTTTCTCGACGGCCAGCACGGACGCGTTGAGGTTGTTAAAGTACGCGGTCTTCATGAGCGAAGCGTGGTTAAAGAATTGCCGCAGCGTGTATGCTGCCGGGCTTGGCGACTGGGAAAACGTCTGGGGTTCCGAGGCCACTGTGGTGACTGTAATGCCATTAGGAAGCACTGCTTGGTTTTCCTTTGGTGGGGTCCCGCTTTCCACTACATCAAACAACACCGAGCGCGGCGACGCGCTGAGATCAATGCCGTGGTTGCGCAGATAGTTGTCAAAGGGCTCAATCACGCGCAAGTACCAGATCCGCAGGCTCGTGGACGACAAGTGCACGGCTCCAAGCTCGCGAGCAACCTGGGCCCACATTTTACGCCGACACACCTCCGTATAGCCTGACCGCAGCTGCACATTACGATGCGCTCTGTAGGCGTCGATCGGCAGGCCGTCAAAGTTGAGCGGCGACCCGCTCAGCACCGACCCGCCGGCCATACCCGAGACGCCCGAGGACGGGGCCGTGTTTTGGTGATCGAAATAGTGCTGCAGGGCCTTGGTAAAGCCGGCCCGGAGCATGGTTCCGCCATCGGTTTGGTTGATCACATGCACCGAGCCGCTCAATGGCAGCGTATCGGCATCGATATCCGGCCGTAGAGGGATATTGGAAATGGAAGGAGGCTTTACTTTGAAAGCACACCCCACACAGCCCATATCCTGCTCGACATGGGCCACAAATGCGATGGGATCCTCCAAAGATGATTCGGGCGGATTGACCGTTAAAGCCTCTGGAATGTCTGCCCAAGAAACCCGGGGCGGCTGGGGCCCTATTCGGGGCCCTAAGGACGACAATTCCGTCGGGGCTCGAGCTTTTGTCCGGGATTGCGGATATTTGGTGGTTGTGGAAACGGCTGGGGGAGCCGACAAGTCATTTAGACTGCCTTTTTCATTCAAAGCAGATAGCGACACAGCAGGTCCAGATAAGCTTAAGGCGGCCGATTTAGATACTTTTAAATCCGCCGGTTTCTGGCGAGCATGGTCGGGGGCATTGGTAGCGATCCACGCTGCATTTACCGGCGTGAATCCCATCCGCTGCCGTAAGTGGGACACTCTGACGACTAACCATCCGGCGGCCGTACTTTCATTATCTCATGGTTCCGCTTACTTTGTAGTCTCTAGTACTCGTACTATATTACCTTCTTTCTAATTAGTGTTTTTTGGCTCCTTTTCATTGTTTGCTTTGCTCCTTTCTTCACTCCTTTCTTTGCTGCTTTTCTTTGCTCCTTTTCTTTGCAAGTCCCTAGCCGGTTTTCCAAGTGCCTTTGTTTACATTTTAGTAGTGGGTTTCACGTGGCGGTTTCAGCTCGCAGTTCAGCAGTTCCCGCGGTCCCAGCTCCTTCAGCGGCCCCTCATTTCGTAATGTTTCCAATTTATCTATTTTATACTTTAATATTCATTATACTTTCAATCCTGGTCTTTTTTTCTTCTTGCCATGACACATGCGACGTCCACTGCTTATTACCGCAGCTGCCGATCATGTGCAAGGCGCCAGGTAACCTAATTCGGTCACTCTGGGTGGACATTTCCGTTTCCTGCCCCTTGCATCGCTGCACCTCCTCTACCCTCAACCCCGATATATTTTATTCTAGTCCACTTCCCTAGTCTACCCCTTAGGCTCCCCTGGTCTACTCCCGCAGTCAATCTAGTCTCAAGTCCTCATCCCCCCTCTGACCTGCATTGCCCTTGTCCCCGATTATCTATGTGGGGTCGATCATGACATCAGCCTGCAGTTGTTGGTGCGTAGCATGTGGTGCCCGGGCAACCCCCTGCGCCTCTGCGCCCTAACCCTCGCGAGCACGTCCTTATGGGTCGAGTCCCCCCCTTCCAGACCCCTCCCCAATCGTTCCAAGCAGTTGGTTAGACACTTGCAAAAATGGGTCTCCTCGACAATATCGACAATATTCGCAAGGCTGAGAAGCTCTTCGAGAGCATCAGCGGCAACAAAAACAACAATAACAACAACAACAACAACAACGGCAACAACGGCAACAGCGGCGGTGGCTTGATGGGCACCGTTTCCGGCCTGCTTGGCGGCGGTAGCAGCAACAACAACAATAATAACAATGGCTACGGCATCAACAACGGCGGCGGCTACGGCGGCAACAACAACGGCGGCTACGGCGGCAACAACGGCGGCAACAACGGCGGCTCCGGCGGTGGCCTGATGGGCAAGCTCGGCGGCCTGTTGGGCGGCGACGACAAGCCCCAGGGCGGCAACGGCGGCTACGGTAACAACAACGGTGGTTACGGCGGCAATGGCGGCAACGGCGGCTTCGGCGGCAACAGTGGCTATGGCAACAACAACAACGACAACTACGGCGGCAACAGCGGATACGGCGGCAACGGCGGCAACGGCGGCAACGGCGGATACGGCGGTGGCCGCAACGACGGTGGCAGCTTCGGCGGCTCCGACTCCTACGGCGAGGGCCGCCAGGAGGGCCGTCGTCACCACGGCAACGGCGGCAACGGCGGCTTCGGCGGCAACGGCGGCAACGGAGGCTTCGGCGGCGACGACAGCTACGGCGGTGGTCGCAATGACGGCGGCTTTGGCGGCGGTCGCAACGACGGTGGCTTTGGCGGCGGCCGCAACGACGGTGGCCGCAACGACAACTACGGCGGCAACGGCGGCAACGGCGGCAACGACCGCTGGTAATCGCACACCTACACCTGCTCTCGTACCTCTACTCCCGCAACTTTCCTAGTACTCAATTAGTCTGTAATTAGATATTTTCGCAGTTCTGTTTCGCGGATATGGCGCAATTGATTTGCTTAGTAACATCAAAGACACTGCTGACATCTCCAATTCTGCTTGGTCGTTTTCTTGTTTGTTCGGCGCTTAGTTAGCTTGATCGCTTAGTCCGACTCGCGGATCATCTGACACAGCACTGAGCACCCTACATGATCCGGCGCATCAAGATCCAGCCGTTTCTGTGTTCGGGCCCGGTGCGGTTCCCCGCGCCATTGACCCCCCTTGGAATTAGAGTTAGGTACCATAGCCATGGCCATGGCCACAATCACAGCCATGGCCCCAATATGTTGGTGGGTCGCGGGGGGCTCCATAATCCCGGGGTTCGCATCACTTGGATCGGTCTCTTGACGAATCTCGGCATGACGGTCGGCAAAGGCATTGGCGGTGTTGTTTTCCATTCGCAGAGTCTACTTGCCGATGCAATTCACGCATTGTCTGACTTGGTGAGCGATTTCCTCACGCTGGCAACTGTGTCTGTTGCTCGTAAACCTCCTTCAGAGTACTTTCCAAACGGGTATGGTCGAATTGAGGCCATTGGCGCGTTTGGAGTATCTGCCTTGCTTGTTCTGGCCGGCATTTCCACTGGCTGGTCGTCTTTACTGGCATGCGGAGAGCTGCTTTTAGGGCATGACTCGCCTGTGATTGAGATCATGTCCAAAGTGCCCATTCCTGGCCACAGCCACTCTGGCGAGGGTCAAATAGCTGAATGGAACGCAATGTACATTTCTTTGGGGTCTATTTTCATCAAGGAAGCGCTTTTCCAGGCTACGTACAAGATCGGCAAACAGCAGAACTCGCAGGTGCTCATTGCCAACGCATGGCACCATCGCGTGGACTGTTTAGCGTCGGCAGTTTCTGTGGCCTCGATTACGGCCGGCCGACTTCTGGGCCTGGTCTGGCTAGACCCTTTAGGGGGTCTGATTATCTCCATTATGATCCTTCGAGCGGGCTGGGGACCTCTCAAGGAATCTGCCAAGGAATTGGCAGGCGACATTGAGCCGGCCATGAACTCGGACACCACCAAGGAAATCCAGGAGCAGGCAATCACTGGTCTGAATGCATTGGACTCGAATTGGAAAGTCACCGCCGTGCAGGTAGAGCCTTACGGGTCGACGTATGTTGCCATGGTATTTATTGCGCCCACCACTGCCGACACAGAGATGCCCGTTGATCTGGAGGCGGTGCGGCATCTGAAAGAGGATCTGATGCGCATCAACCATGTCAAGCAAGTGTATATTGTTGTTGGCGATCGCGCCAGCCTGTAGATTATTAGCGTCGCCTGTGAGTTATTCCCCAAGGCGATAGTTGGCGGATCTGATGTGATGATTGTTATGAGATGATTGTTATGATGATTGATGAGATGATTGTGATGATTGTGATGATGATTGTGATAAGCTACGCTGCACCTATCGATAGTTAGTTGGCGTAAACGCACATCAAGGGATTATTTACTATAGAACGTCTAGCCTAAGCCTTGTGAGCCTGCTCATAGACCCAGTCATTGAGACCGTTCTTGTTGCGGTAGATCTCAATGGCATAGAATTGAACACGCAAAGCAAACATGGTGTTGTTCTCGGTGTACTCGCCAGCAGAATCAAGACGAAGCAAAGTACCAAAGTTGTAGTCGGGAACAGTCTTCTCGTAGACATTGCAAAAGTTGCGCCAGCGCTCCTTGCCCTCCTTGGTCTTCATCATATCCTCGTGCACGATCTTTCCCCACTTGCCTTCTTTGAATTCGGGGAACTCGCGCTCGAGGTGGTCCAGAATCGCATCGTCCTCGCTGGTCAGCTTAAGCTTGCTACCCTGCACTTTTTCCAGCAGACCCCAGTAGGTCTGGGCCTGCTCGACGGCCTTGACGGCGAACTGCTTTTCGATGTCGTCCAGGTTCTCGGCCTCTTCAGCTTTAAATGGTTTGCTCATTGGTGGTGTTGGGAGAGTTGCGGGATCCTTATATGCATTTTGGTCTTAATAAGGTGAGAATCCTCTCGATGTTTCTAGGTGGTCTCGCCGAGCTGGGCTTGTTTTTGACTCGCAATAGGGTTTTCAAGCGGGAAAATGGGTCCTGCCTTTAGTTAGTGTATTTTAGTGGGTAGCTGCACGGGTCAGATGTTTTGCTTGGATCTGTATGCAGCTTTGTGGTTCGCCATGTATCGATGACTACACTTTTACTTTCTGCTTAATACTAGATTAGTATATGATGACTACGTTCCCGCTAATCGCTGACTACACATATTTCTACGTGACTACGCGTTTACTATGTTGTGACTGAACATTCACTATAAGCTTACGACTGTTTTTCACCATGACTACTCTCGTCCTACATTCTGACTAACATCGTCCTATTTCGTGACTACTGACATGACTCCACTCAGCCCTGACTACCCCAGATACTGATGATCCGATTGGCGCATAGAGTCAAGACGGCCGGATGCCTGATCATTGGCGACGAAATCCTCAATGGCAAAATTCACGACACTAATTCATGGACGTTTGCAAAATACTGCTTCGATCTAGGCATTGAGCTCCGCAGCATCTCCGTCGTGCCCGACGAAGAAGCCGATATTGTCGCGGCAATCAAGGACCTCTCAAAGTACGATCTTGTGGTGACTTCAGGAGGAATTGGCCCTACTCACGATGATATCACCTATGAATCAATCGCGAAAGCCTTCAATTTACCTTTGAAGCTTGACCAAGAAACAGAGGATCTCATGAACATCTACTCAAAGTACAAGCCCAAAGACCGGCCGCCCGCGGAAAGAGCCGCCGCCCTGCGCATGGCCACTCTGCCTGCTGGGGAAAACGTCTCGAAGCTGTACCCTGTGAAAGGCATGTGGGTTCCGGTTGTAGGAATTGACCATCGCGTGTATATTCTGCCCGGCATCCCTCGTCTGTTCCAGCAGCTGCTAGATGGCATCCGGCCCGAACTGCTAGAAAGACTGGATGCCACAGTTATGGAGCGGCGGTTTGTCTCTACAAAAGCAACTGAGTCTACGTTGGCCGGCCCTCTGGGTGAGCTGCAAAAGAAATACAAGGAGCAGGGCGTCAAGGTCGGCTCGTATCCCCACTTTAACATCCAACGCAACACCGTCAGTCTTATTGCGCCCAAAGAACTTGGGCTTGGCGACAAGCTCGTGGCCGAGGTGCTCGAGAAGATCCCGGGCGAGGAGATCTCCGCAGAGGAAGAGGCCAAGGCGAATTAGACGCGCCAGCCCACAGCCGCGTAGCCCGTGGACTTCTGATCAGAAATAGAAACACGCCTGCCTTTATTTCTGATCTTGAAGCACCCGCTGAAATCTTCTCTGGGGCCGCCTTATGCATACACTGCCCATAGCATAGTTTACCAGCTAGCCATACAGGCGCTTAACAGATTCTCTCATGCATGCTTTTCTCCGTTCTATCCGAGCCAACCATCAGGTTCCAGAACTGGCATATTCGCGGGGGTTTCCCCCGCACTCCCTGGGCCGCCTTACGGCGGAAGCACAACCAGCACCCACTTTACCGCCTTACGTGCCTGCATATGCGTACCAACGTAAACACTTCCTTAAGCAAATATCAGGTTGGACTTAAATAATATGGTTATTGGCATTTAAAGCTTATAATCTCTAATGTATATATACATTTTATGGATTATCTGTTCCTATAATATTGGGCCAGGAAGACACTGTGATAGGGTTAGGGCTTTGCCTGCAGCTATGATACGACTGGACCCACTAGCCTTAAATCTATAAGAATTTTGAGAATAATCGCATTCGGTATTGATAATGGGTATAATGTGCCTTAATTATTCTCGTTTAGCAAAAAGTACCTCAGAACTCCACACAAAATTGTGAGTACCGACCAGCGCGCGCCTGCCCAAAATCTCCCTCTTTGGTGGGTCCGTTTTGAAGTACAAGGGTAGGGCAGCGGGTAGGGTTGGATATAAAAGCCAAGGAACAAGTCGACAAGCCTTTCATCCTAACTACCATCTCATCGGAAAAGGATATTATTCTGTCTGACACTATCAATGACTCCTTCCAACCATGGCCAATTGCAGGAGCACCGTCCCAGAAACACCTCTGCGGACATCCAATTGGCGCAGCCAGTGGAACAGGCCACTAGCCAGAAAGTTGGCAGACTTCGACGGGCTGTCAGCGGTGCAAAGAAGCGCCTCAGGCACTTTACAGGGACTCGTCCAACAGAAGGCGTGCAGAAGGGTTACGAGGGGTCCGAGGCGGACGCGACACCTTCACTAGATCTGGAACTTTGGGAACGGCAGCTACGGGCTGCAGACTTTGCCCAAAGTGTATTCTGATTTCGATGTACCGCCGTTACACGACCCTGAGTCGGATAAGATTGATGCTCAGACCACCCTTGTTAACATGACAAAAAGGTTTGAAGCTAAGCGCAAGAACATCCGCGACGAATACGAGAAACGCAAGGCAATGCTACTGAAGAAAGCAAATCAGGATACCCGTAACCTTCAATTGGAGCTCCAGGAAGATCGTCAACTTCATATCCAAGCTGAAAGGATGGCAATCGATGACATAGACCGTCGCGAACGTGCCGATGGCAATAATCTGAGATAGTCTCGCTTCCAAACAGCACATTGAGTTCATCGTCACCAATTCTAGGAATATAGCCATCATTTGTAAGTACTAAACTGGCATAACAAACATTTTCAAGAGGGCTCTTTGTCCTCATAATTGATCCACAGGTATCGTTCAAAGGTTACGTCTGCGAGGGAAACTCAAGCGATCAGTTTCCAATTTTTCGAGTAAATGCACAACAATTTGTGGCCCTTTGAAGCCCCTCCGGAAAATCAAATAACGAATAGTTACTGAAGAAAGGCTTCCTCCGGTGAATTCCCTCACCCCGTGGACCGCCTCAAGGACACAAGATTCACGAGACATACCAGAGCTAAGTCTAATCTGCTCAGGCGGTGTTTACTGGCAGTAGCCTATCCAGTGAAGAGGCATACAATTATTCTGAATACCTGCATACGCGTACTAGCGTAAACAATTCTTTAAACAAACATAGGGCTTTATAAGTATGCACTAACCCACCCATTATGCAGCTATGTTACGGAAGTAAAAGAACAGAGCTTCGCCCTCGACAATCCCAATGTAGAGTATTCTAGGGTAATGATATATAATGAAATACTATAGCAGATGCGATATATTTACAGTGTATCACGAGATATTGAAGATATCATAAAGGTAAATATAACACTAACATCCTGACCTTCTATAGCCAGATTCACGTGATGGTAAGACACGATGAGATCAACCCGACATTTTGCAATAGTCAGAATAGAGTATATTTCAGAGAATCACTGTTTTGACTATAGAGGGCCTAGATGTTTACATAGACTAGAGGAGCGGGTCCATAAGGGCACGCAAACTTTTGGGGTTGCATAAACCATTTAAGGTATTACCCAAATAGGATGTGCATGCCCTTTACCTAACCTTTACGAGGTTAAGGGAATGTCACGCGGATTTTGGGATAGACCAGAGCCCCCATTCCCACTTTTTGCACGGAATAGGCAGTTGTAGGATTAGGGTGTATCTTGCAGTAATGATCCGAATGGACCTGCTAGCCTTAAGTCTATACGAATCTTAAGAAACCCCATAGACTTTATTGATAATTCCTGTACTCTACTTTGGCTTTGCCATAATTCCATACAAAATGTTTTGCACCGGCTAGCACGGGCTTGGCCCATGATCTCTCTCTACGGTGGGTCCGCATGAAGCATATGGTAGGGTAAGGGTATTGCTAGATATAAAGCTCGGGATCGGGACCACAACTCTTAACTACCATTTTATCTGAAGCAAATATTCTGTCTATCTCTGTCATGACACCTTCCAACCACGGTCAACCGCCTGAGAACCAAGCCGCAAAACTTTCAGGGTTGGAGCAGTTCCGCAAAGAAGCACCGGATATTAAGGATAATAGCCCCATGTCCGATCCCAATGGCCACTGGCTACCGAGTAACAATTCCCCTAAAAGATCTGCAGCTGAAGGCGCTAATATTAGGGCACGCTCTGCCGGCTCTTCTCATTCTGAGGTATCTCGTTCTGCTAAGTCAAAGCTCGATATGCCTGCTCCTGACCAGCCTGTTTCAGGACCCAGCCGTTTTCGCCCGCCCCGACCCAAGAATGCTTCAACGTCGCTAGCACCCTCTGCAAGCGCGGCCACAGGCCCATCCCGTCTGAGCACCGTGCCGAAGGAGCGTCCTGATGGAACTCTGGCGGATAACGGTACTGCAAGAGGCCCAAATTTGGACTCTGAAACGTCGCCAGCATCCTCTGCAAGCACGGCCACGGGCCCATCCCGTCTGAGTACCGGGTCGAAGGAGGGTCCTGATGGAACTCTGGCGGATAACGGTACTGCAAGAAACCCAAATTTGGACTCTGAAACTACGGCACCGCGCAATCCCCAAAACCAAGACACTTGCAGCA
The DNA here is from genome assembly GCA_022577695.1 of Wickerhamiella spandovensis. Classification (NCBI taxonomy): domain Eukaryota; kingdom Fungi; phylum Ascomycota; class Dipodascomycetes; order Dipodascales; family Trichomonascaceae; genus Wickerhamiella; species Wickerhamiella spandovensis. Next base: position 76,629 of record JAKIRT010000010.1, on the reverse strand, counting down.
CTCCCTCATTGCATGAACCTTCGCTGAAGGAGACTGCGGGTCAGGGTACCTTGAATGCAATGGCACAAAGATATGAGGAAGAGCGCAATAGGATCAAAACCGCGGTCAATCGATCCTGGTCCAGTTGTGCCGAGCGGTGCGAGTCGCGACTCCGTGATATACGCACAAAGTATTTGAAGGATCTTGCACTTCTTGAAAAAGAGGAAAAGGAAGTACTCGAGAAAATGGACCGTGAGCAAAGTAAAGCATACAATAAGCGGTATGACTTCACATAGGTACCTTGAATTCAGCAGGTCCGAGTATAGGGATATATAAATAAGAAATTGGCACAAGAAACATCGTTGATAAATGCTATATATCCCTGTAATTTGGATCTCATATTGTTGAACAAGTCATGTCCACACACGAAACCCAGGTCGCCGTTTCCAGCTTGTCTGGACGTTCCCTCGAAGAACTGGCGAAACATTTGCAGCCCACATTACATAGTTCTTCATGGCCATGAGATTTATGAGACATAGCTTGAACCAAGCGAACTCCGTTTTGGCAATGTAGACTAGCTGCAGTCTCTGTTTTCACAAGATATACAGGATCGTTGCATTTTGCTTTTAGGTACTGAACAAAGTAGAGTAACAATTGGTTCCAATCATTCTATACGAGTTTGAATAACACCAGTCTCTCAACGACTGGACAAAAATTGGTTTGACGAATCAGGCGCATGATTCGCATGATTCGCATCACAGTCCATTTAATTCTCGATATGCGTGTGACGCTATCCAAGGATTAATATATTTGACCTGATGAGTGCTTCTGGCTCCAACGTTGCGCTGCCAAGCAGCGCATGCATTGGCCAGTTACATGCTTGTAGAAAATCTTCATAGTAATGACTTGAAACATGGGGTTTGAATCAATTCGAGATTCTGGGTACACCAGGAAACTCAGCTTCAAATGGTTGACCGCACTTGCAGGCTCGCCTCAGCAGTGAAGTGCCTTCCCCGACTCTTTATTGTACTTCTCCACTAGAGGAATCAAGCAGCTAGCATCGCCAGCCTTTTCTAGGAACTTGTGACAAGAAAGAAAAATTGCCCATTCACACTTGCGAGGATCTATGCAGAGACACCTAGAAACAAAGTCTCGGAGTTCGGAACTGGCCTTCGATGCATCTAGCTTAGGAGGTCCTTCTGCGAAAAGAAGATTCAAGAAGTTTGTTATCTCCTTTTCTGTTTTGGATGTGCAGAATTCAGGGTCCCCCGTTCTGCTTTCGCCCAAGCATTCATCAGGCGGTGCGATACTCGCATAAGGCGGCTCCTGGTTAACCATCTCTAGGACAGTCATTCCCAGAGACCACACATCTGCACTGCCGTTACACCGTTCACCTAGAAGAATCTCGGGTGCCGACCAGGGGTATGAAAACATACTGGCTCTAGCCTTCCAACTGGGTCCAGCCAGTTGAATAGATGCGCCAAAATCAACAATCTCGACTTCACCCTCGATTGATATCATTATGTTCGAACCCTTGATATCACCATGCAAGATATTCTGGGACTTTAAAAAGCTTAAACCCCTGCACACATTTTGACAAATGGTGGCGATCTGCATCTCGCTCATGTAGCTAAAGTCGAGTATGCCGCTGAGGTTTGCGCCTTCGATAAAACTTGTAACAATCGTTAGATGTTTATCATTGGGCAAATAGGCCCCAACAAATTTGGGAAAGCCGAAACCATAGACACTGCGCAAAATCTTGACTTCATTGGCAAGCTGCGCGCTCGTCTTGTCGCCTTGCAATTCGATGCGCTTCAAAGCAACCAATGAACCCGGGCAGCAGCCTGAGATCCAATTCTTCACTCTCCCCATATATACTCTCCCGAAACCGCCTTCTCCACAAAACTCAACCTGCTCGTAGAGGCTCGAAGGGTCCTCTTTAGATACAATGGGTCCCAAATGTTTGATCAGCTGTTCGGCCCTGTTCAAGGTCCTTTTTCTCTTTTTAAGAGGTTGTTTCAGGATAGCTGCAGTGGCGCTAACCACACGGGACGGGTGCATGTCAAAGAACTTGGTTACCTGAGGTACCAGGCAGTCGATATGGGCAGCTTTTCTCAGGAACTTGTGATTGAGCAGCTCCGCAACATTGGCACGTTTACAAGGATCCATGCAAAGGCACCTGGAAGCGAAGTCTCTGAGTTCGTCGCTAGTTTCAGTTGCATTGATTTGGGGGGTACCTTTTGTCATGAGTACATCCAAGAACTCCTCCTCCGAAGGTACGTCCTGCCAGGTGAACAACCCGTCAGATAGGTCCACTCGTTCGCGCAACATCTGTAGGATCGTCACGCCCAACGACCAGATATCAGCACTGAAACTGCACTTGTCACCTCTGATACTTTCAGGTGCAGAGCCTAATTTTTTGGTGCCCGTATATGCCTTGCTATTTTTGTCGGAGAGTCTGACAGAGGACCCAAAATCAATGAGCTGGATTTCACCTTCGGTCGTCAACATGATGTTTGAGCCCTCAATATCCCCATGGATAATCAAATTGGAATGCAAATAGTCCAAGCACCGGCATAACTCTCGACATGCGGTTGCGATTTGCACCTCGTTCATGCAGCTGAACTCTAGCGTGTCGACGAGAGTTGCGCCTTTGACAAAACTTGTAACAATTGTAAGACGATTGTGGTTGGGCAAAAAAGCCCCAAGAAAGCGGGGAATACTAGGATGGCAAAGACTGCTTAAAATTTTGATTTCGCTGGCAAGCTCAAACCTGCAATCATCATCATCCTCTAGGTTGAAGCGCTTCAAAGCGACCAACGATCGCGATTGGCCTTGAGTCTGCCTTTTTTCCCGGCCCATGTATACTTTTCCAAACCCTTCTCCACAAAGTTCAAGCTGGTCGTAGAGTTCAGACGGATTCGTTTTGGAGGTAATGGGCTCCAAATATTTCATCAGCTGTTTGTTTCTCTTTCTGGGGGTTTTATAGGAAGAAGCGGGACTGCCAGCACTTTCTGCCTCTGTGATCTCAGCACTGGCCGCGGAACTTGAGCCACTATTCAACGATATTGGAGCAGCCGGTTGGCGATGCTTGGCTGTACTACTTTTCTCTGTGGCATTGCCGGCGGGAGGACTAGTAAAGTTCCGGTAAGAGCTGCAACCGTGACCAGATCCACTGTACACGGGAAAATTCGAGGCATCATTTCGACTATTGCTGGGAATTTCTGGGCCCTCGAAAGAGGATCCGCTAGCGAGTTTCGATTCCTTGGATCGCATACGAATGAACGCCCAAACTTTTGCGAGCCCAGCTCTCGTCCTGTCCCTTATGCGCAGCTTAGACCTTTTTGGCTGTCCATTCGGCTTTGACTTGGAACTCATAATGGTTACTGTCAAAAGAATTGGGTATTATTTTCTTTATATAACTTCGCAGGGCTATGAGCTAAAACGTCTTCATATTTAATGCAATTTTGCGTGAAGTGCATGGTGGCACAGCGCCCATCGGTTCCTCGAGATACGTAGGGCGAGTCCTATGGAGCAGATATATTTTCACTCTACCGGCTGCGATTTGGCTTCGCCATTACGAAAAACTGAGTGGATTGGCCAGTTGTCGTAGAACCAAGGGCTGCAATCTCGAACTGAACGGAGACGCTCACTTCTCATACATATGCTCATCCAGTAAACTGGATTGGCTACTACACTTCGCTTTTGTCCGGAACAGCGTGTTTGTTGCCTGCTTACCTTGGTCGTGCAAAGCAGGCATGCTGATGTATGTGGAAAGAGGTGCATGATGGCCCTAACCACTTCCAGTCTTGCGAGCCGCCACTTACCAAGCTATCGAGGGAGGCCAATATTTACTCGGTGATATTAGACCTATTCATTTGCTTCATCTGTGACAGCTTTCAAAGTTTTGACTACAGCTTTCAAACGCAAGCTGTCTACGCCACATTTTCTCCGCCCCCTGCAGAGGCTTGCATGGTGACTTGCATGGTGGTGGCTTGCATGGCAGTGGCTTACAAAAGCGCTAGCGCTCAATAAGCACTGACATAACGAAGATTTATGTAAACAGTGTCGCTGCCGAGCCAGCCTGGAGATTCTCCCGCGCGCAAGACTCTGGGCAACATCGTGCCCATACTTGCCTTGTAAATAACTACCTCAGATATGAGTCTACATTTGCAGATAAGAGAATTATAACTTAATACCAACTCGCGCAGTATTAGGCGTTATCTGATACACACCGTTAAGCCCTGGCTGGGAGGGGTTGATAGTACTTCAGAAATCGCGTCTTCCAGACGTCAGAACAGGAAAGGGAGATGGAGCATCGAAGCGGGATCTTATCTTTACTGGCACTTTCTAGGTTTGAAGTAGAAAGAATACCGGGAATTGCTTCCCTCGGAGGAATGACTGGTCTCCTGCTGAGGATAAGTCTGGGAGCACTCAATCTTTTGTGCTCGTACAAATATGCTTTATAGGGCTTTAGCTCGGAGAGTTACAGACATGAAAGGTACAGAGCCAGTGTCTTCGCGGGGGATTCCCCCGCACCCCCTGGACCGCCTCACGGCGGAAGTATAACCAGGCGCCCAGCCTACCGCCGTAAGGCGGAAAACCGACGAGCTTCAGCTCGGAGAGTTATAAAAAAAGAACCGCACAAGCACTCCCTAGCTGCCGTAGGTGGAAGCATGACCAGGTCCCCAGCCTACCGCCGTAAGGCGGAAAACCGACGAGCTTCAGCTCGGAGAGTTATAGAAATAAAAAATAAAGCTGCAGAGCCAGTCCCTTCGCGGGGGCTTCCCCCGCACCCCCTGGGCCGCCTTACGGCGGAAGTATAACCAGGTCCCCAGTCTACCGCCGTAAGGCGGAAAACCGACGAGCTTCAGCTCGGAGAGTTATAAAAAAAGAAGAGCGCTCGCCCGAAGGCCGGGTCCCGACGACGGCGAGTTGTAAGAGAGATTATGGAAAGAAAAAGAGCACACCAGCGGGCGCTGGCGCAGTACAATAATTATCTATAGAATACTTCAGGCCTCATCGTCCGTGTCCTCCGGCTTGGGCGTGCCCTTGGGCGACGCGAGCCACTCGAGGTAGCGCAGACGGCGGCGCACCTCGCGGTCCTTCTGCTCGTTGCGAGTCAGCTTCTTCTTCTTCTTGCGGATCTTGATGTTGGCCGGGCTGTCGTTGTCGGAGGGCGCCGCGGACGACGCCGCGGACGCGGCCGCCGACGGGACCGCCGAGCTGTCGGCCGACTCGACGTCGGGGGTGGCGAAACGCTCGTTGTGCACGGCCGCCTTGCCCTTCTGCACGACCGCGCCGTTCTCGACGTGCCACTGCTCGGGGCACAGCGCGCCCACAAACTCGTTGTTATGCGAGATGAGAATCACGCCACCGGACCAGTCGCGGATGGCGATGGCAAGACCGCCGAGCGAGTCGCGGTCCAGGTAATTGGTGGGCTCGTCCAGCACCAGCAGATGCGGGTTGTTCCACGTGGCGCCGGCAATGACGACCTTAACAAGCTGGCCGCCCGAAAGCGAGCCCATGGGCGTGTAGTCGGCGATATCGCCGTCCAGACCCACGTCCTCGAAATGCTTGCGGATCACGGGCGGCTGCAGCTCGCGGTAGCCCAGACCCTCGCGCGAGGCCTCGTGGTCGTCGAACGCCTGCACGAGCTTGCCGAAGCCGCGCTCGATGAGCTCGTCGCGCGGCATGAACGTGTTATGTTTGGGCAAAAAGCCCTTCCATTGGATTTCGTACTGGAAGGTCTTCTTGAGCTTCTGACGACCAATGATGGCCTCCAGCTGGCGAGGACGGCCGCCGTCGCCCAGATCAATGAGCGCGTTGATCTTTTCCTTCTCCTCGTCGCTCATCTGACGCGACTGCTTCAAATGGACCTCGCGATCGTCGCCGTTGCGGTACCGCCACTGCAGGTACTGGTTGGGCGTCTTTTCCTTGTGGTTCTGCACATGCTGGAACGCGTGCTGCGCAATGTAGCCAATACGCAGGTTGGGGTGCTTCTCCACCGCGCCACTGTCGGGCACAAGCTCACCGGTCAGCAGCTTGATGAGCGTAGATTTGCCGGCACCGTTGGGGCCCAAAACAGCCACGCGCGACGACAGCGACACAGAGCACGACACGTTGTTGAGCGACGGCTTGGCCGCACCCGGGTAGGTGAAGGTGACGCCGTTGACCCGGGCGATGGCACGGGTCTGCGACCGCACGCCGGTCAGAATGCCGGGCGCAGGGAACGCCATCTTGACGTTCGAGTCCGTCAGCGTGTAGTACGCCTTGCCCTCGGGGCGCACCTTGACAAACTCGGACAGGTTACCCTTGTAGTAGACAAGCTTCTTCTGCTCGTAGTGGATAATGTCCGTGCACACGGCGTCCAGGAAACCGCTGTCGTGCGACACAATCAGCGACGTGATGTCGGTGTGCTCGACCAGGTAGTCCTGCAGCCACTTGACGTTGCCCACATCCAAGTGATTGGTGGGCTCGTCCAGCAGCAGAATGTCGGCCTTCATCAGCATGGCACGTGCCAGCTCCAGCTTCATCTTCCAGCCACCGGACAGGGCGCCGACGTTCTGGCTGCGGCGCTCCTCGTCGAAGCCGACCTCCTGCAGGGCCGCGGCGATCTCGGTCTTGTCGCTGGTGATCTCGGGGTCCGACGCAATGAAGTCGACGAGGTTCAGCTCGCCGTCGTTGCCCTGCAGGCGGTGCTCCACAAAGCACGTACGCAGCTCGCTCTTGTCGGGGAAGCCCTCGAGCTTGCCCAGCGCAATCGACCGCATCAGCGTCGACTTGCCGGCGCCGTTGCGGCCACACAGACCGTAGCGGCGGCCCTTGTACAGCCGCAGCGTGGCCTTGTTGAGCAGCATGCGGCCGCCGTACGCCAGCGAGAAGCGCGCGTTGGTGATCTCGATGCCGTCCTCGGCGTCCTCGGGGGCGCGCGAATCGGCAAACATGTTCTCAAAGTAGTCGACCTTCTTGGTGGCCTCCTCGGCCGACAGTCCAGCAAGCTTGGTGTAGGTTTCCTTAAGCTTGGAGAACTCGCGGCAGTTGACGGTGAGCATAACCACCTGGCCGGCGTAATCGGCGACCGACTTGTCAAGGCCAGCGGGCAGCGACTGCTTGGCGGTCTCGAGCGAGATCTTGTTGGGCTCGGCGCTCTCCTGCTCGGCGCTCTCCAAAACAGCAAGCGCCTTGGCGGCCAGATCACGCACCTCGGGCAGAGATGCGGTGTCTACGACATTCTTGACCAGAGGCTTGAGCTCAGGGATATACCGCTTGACCTCCCAGGGGTTGTGCACCAACCGCGTCAGATTCTCGGTGACGGTGACGGTCTGGCGCAGCGAGTCCTGCGACGAGAACACCGACAGCGCGCGCACCAGAATGGGCACCAGCACCGCCAGCGCGCTCTCGGTGACCTCGGCCACAAACGTGACGGCCGACAGCGTCTTGATGGTGTCCTGGACCTTTTTCGGGTCGGCCAGCGCAGCAACAATGACGTCCACACGCGGCGTGACGTCGTGGTTGTCGAGGCGGGCCATGAACGCCTTCAGCAGCTTCGTGCCTTCCTTGGACACCTCGGGCTTGAAGTCGTGCACGAGATTCGTCAACGTGGGAATGGCCACGGCAAAGCGGCTATCGAGATAGTCGTCGGGGCACTGCTCAAGCGCATACTCGACGGTCTTGGAGGCTCCGATCTTGGACTGCCATTTGGCACTCGAGTCCAGGTACGTGAACACCTCGGTCAGAACAGGGCCGGCAAGCTCCTCGGGCGTGGACTCGGCCTGGATGGCAGAAACAGCGGCCGTGGCCGCGCGCTTGACGGCAGCGTCCTTGTCAACAAATAAATCATAGCAGATCCGCAGAGCAGGCAGCAGCAGGGCCTGGGCCGGGTTGCTGGAGCCGTACTTGTGCGCAGCGGCGGAAATAAACAAGCAGGCGGCCTCGCGAGCGGTGGCATTCTTCTTGGCCTTGGCCAATGCCTCGACACCGGCCAAAAAGTTCCAGTTTTCAATAGCAGAAACACCGGCAGTCTCGAGCTTGTCGAGCACCGATTGAACGGCAGGACGAACCACAGCCAGATTCGTAGCATTAATACAGACCTCAAAGTCCTCTTTGATGGGCGTACCATCCACCTGCTTGAGAGCAGCAGCAAGAGCAGTCAGATCAAGCACCGACGAGGCGGCCGAAGGAGCGGCTGACGACGTAGCAGAAGTGACATTGGATTGAGGGGCGGGCGAAGGGCTCGGCGATGCCGATTGGGGAACAAACTGTTGCCCGGGAGGTCCAGGCGTGAAGGGCTTGAACTTGCGCGGAGGCATAGTGGTAAGGAATTTTTTTTCAGCTATCAGGCCGTGCCCTAGCCCTGGCAGGCGCCCAAGCAGGTGCACCGAAGGGAGCATAAATGGGAGTGAAGCGGCTGTTTGCACAAAAATAACAAAACATAAACATATACCCAATATAGACCTGCTAATATATCCCTGTATCCAACGCCAGCTCCTGCCCAGCACTCCAATTGGCGCCTGCTCTGGCTGCCGGCAACTAATTATCCTGGCGCGAACCCTAACCGGTGCTGCACGTGCGGCCGACATCACATATATCACACTCTGTTCTATCACATTTCAGTTCGTCCAATTGTGTCAGATCCCGGCAATGTCTAGTCATCACTATCGTTTCTGTGGCATGCTCACTTTTAATTAGTTTCAAATCTTGTATTCCGCTGCATGAGGCCTCATCGCTCGCTGCTGATAGCGATTACAGACATACAGGGTACTTTCTTTTTTTAACTTGTCGGGCTAAAGCTTGTCGGGCTAAAGCTTGTCGAGCTAAAACTCGTTGATTTTGCGCCTTTGGCTAGCTCTTCACTCTTACTTTTTTTTCTTTTTTGATTCGCCGAACTAAGCTCGACGGTTTTCCGCCATGAGCCGGTAGGTTGTATCACGTGACCCACGACCCCTCCTGGTTTGAGTCCCTTCATTTCGCAGTAAATGTTTTCAGAATGCTCTAATTTTAGCTGCAATGACTTCTAGAAGACCCACTGTATCCAAAAATAGCATTTATGTTCCTCCTCTTTATGCTCTCAGTGAGGGATTCTCAGAGACCTAATCACAGTTACATAGAGCCGATATTTTCGCGGGGGTATACCCCCACTCCCTGGCCGCCTCACGGCGGATCTGAGGGAATCTCGGATACCTTAGCACAGCTATATAGGGCACCCATTTTCGCGGGGGAATCCCCCGCAAATCACCACCCAAGGCTCTTGCGACAAGCGAAGACTTAGAACAAGCAGCTGTGCTGTTCAGTGCAGAGTCTACCGCCGTAAGGCGGCTCGGGGGTGCGGGGGAACCTCCCGCAAATCGCCAGCTGTCCAAAGCAGAGACTGCGGCGGGGAGGAGTGTTAAAGTTGATCGATTATTCTACATTATTCTTTTGGTGTGCCTATATTCGCGCTCAAGCGTGCACATGCTCAAGCGTGCTGTGCCTTTTGATGCTGCGGCTCGCGGCTCACTGCTGGCGGGCTCGTCCTGCGAAGAGCATCTTGAAGCCGTTGCAGAGGCCGGGCACGTCCGGATAGGCGTTGCGCATGAGCTCGTAGCCGTTGGGGATAACCTTGACGTGCCAAGTCTGGACGGCGGCGGCCGCGCCGGTCTTGAAGCACAGCAGGAAGTAGCCGGGCCGCTTGTGGTCGAAGCAGAAGGCGTAGATGCTCTGCTTGGGCATGGCGGCGGTGTAGGATGTGAGCCAGCGCTCGACGTCGGCCTTGGAGCCAGCCTGGAACTTTTCCGCCTGGGTCATTTCGTCGACCTTGCGGGCCATGGCCTGGATGTGCATGATGATCAGCTCGTCGAGATCGCTGTACTGCCACTGGTCGACCTGCAGAATGCGGCCGATGGTGTAGTCGTTGGGCTTGTCGAGCTCCTTGACCACCACGTGCTGGTACAGCATGTCTGCGACCTTCCAGGTGATGACGAGGTAGTCGTTGCCGCGGGACGAGGGCCGGATGACGAGATCGCCGCGCTCGAGCGGCGCCAGGTACTCCTCGGCCTGTTTAGCCGTGAACAGCCGGAACAGCGGGTGCTTGATGATGCGGCCCTGGCGCTGTTCCTGGGCGATGCGCTGGGCATGGGCTGTTTCGTCGCGCTTTTCGGCGTCGAAGTTCCACTTTGCGGCGTCGTGCGACGCGCGCGCGCCCGCCAGCGCGGCCTGGACCACGGCGGCGCGCGTGCTGACGGTGGCAAACAGCGTCTTGTAGTCGACGTTGAGCAGCACGGCCTGCACGGCCTGGCCCGGCGTGAACTGGGCCGAGATGGGCTGCATGCGGTCGTCGGAGATGTTGCCCGACTCTGCGACCGCGTCCACGCCGCAGCTGAGCGTCAGCACGAGCTGGCGGTTGGTCACGCGGCGGCACACCGCCGAGACAACCAGGTCGGGCCGGAACGTGGCCTTTGTCTCGCCCGTGAGCATGCTGAACACGTCGAGGTCGCTGAGCTCGGCCAGCGGCGCGCGCAGCTCGCGGTACGGGTCCTTGAGCTCGTCGCGGATGGTCTCGAGCGTGCACAGCTTCTTTTGCTTGAAGCTCTTTTCCAGCTCCAGCGCATAGTCCTCGAGAATCAGCTCCTCGAGGCGCTCGGGGTCCTCGAGCTGCGCCACCACGCCGCCGTGGCCCTGCGACTCGTAGGCGGCAATGTCCTCCTCGTCGAGCTCCAGCGCGTCGCCCACCATCTTGCGGGCCAGCTCGTAGTCCTCGGGGTGGATGCGCGTCGAGTCGAGCACGTCGGCATCATCCTCCTTGGCGGCCGGCGAGTCCTGCGGGATCTTGAAGAACGACGCCGAGTTCATGAAAATCGTCTTGCTCGTAAGATCAGACGTGATGAGCTCGGTGCGGTTCGAGATCTGGCCGCCCGACGACTGGATCGCCTGCAAAATGCCCGACGCCTTGCGCGGGCCTAGGCCGGCAATGTACGGCACCAGGTTGGCCACGTACGCGGAGCGCACGGCCAGGTTGATGTCGACGCCGTCCACGCACACAAAGTCCACAAACGACGTGTCCAGCGAACCCTGAAACTTGTCTTTGGGAAGCAGGTCCTGGTGCGCGTGGATCTGGATGGCCGCGAGCTCAGGGCCCAGCGCCGCATACTCGAGCAGCGGCGACTGCATGTAGCGCGCCAGCCCGACGCAGTAGCGCGCCACCGGCGCCATGTCGGGGTACTCTGACGCGGCGCGCGCCGACGACTGGTACAGCCGCGCGACCTCGTCGTTTATATATCTAACTTCTAGTGCCACAGGCTGCTCGCCGACCTGTAAACCGTCGTCGGCAATCACCTCCTGCAGCTGGTTGAACAGGCGGCGCGTGGCGGCGGTCCAGCCAGCAACACCGACAACGTCGACCTCGCGGCGCTTGACCAGCTCCACAAACGCGGCCTTGAACGCCGCGTCGCGCGGATCGCCCAGCTTGGTGTGCTCAATCACCTGGCCGTCCTCGTCCACAACCACGCCCAGAACGGCGTCGCGGTACTGGCCCTCGCCGGCCGAGACTGCCAGCACGCGCGGCACGGTGCCGGCCAGAAAGCCGGCCGGCTTGTAGGGCGCCTGGTTGAGCTTTTTGGCGAACGCGGCGCGCAGCTCGAACTGCAGCACGCGCAGACACTCGGAGCGCAGGTCCTCGCGGATGTTGCGCGCAATGAGCGGCACAATCAGGCGCGACGCGGCCTTGAAGCCCGCGCGCCGCAGCTCGTTCCACGCGCTGGCCACGTCGCTGGCGCCGTCGCTCAGCACCGCGTCCCGCAGCGTGTCCTCAAACAGCGTGCCGCGGTACGCAGGGTACTGCACGCGCACCACCACCAGGCCCAGCTGCTCGGCGGCCAGCATGCGCAGGTACAGCTCGGGCTTGAGGCGCAGCTCGTCGAACGACCAGTTGTGCGCGTACTTGATGTCGGCGTACGGCGAGTTGTCGTCGATCTTGCGCTTGCCGTCGTCGGTGACCACGACGTCGATGCGCGCCTCGTTGACGAACTTCTGCCGGAAAAACCGCCGCACCACGGGGCTGTGGAACAGGTCCATGGCAATGGTGTCGGTGATCGCGCCGAGATCGGTCTCCTTGACCTCCGGGAACCCACTGGGGGTCTCGGCAGGATCCTCGACCGTGCGGTGCCGGCCTTGAAGGCGGTCGGCAACGGCCGCCGAATCAACGGCCGCCAGAACCGCGTTGTAGAGCGGCGACGCCCGCAAGCGGTCAAACACGCGGAACCGCGAGTGCCGCTTGCCGCTGTCGCCCTGCTCGCTGCGCGCGCGGATCCGCGCAGAGTACGTGTACTGGATCCAGTCCATGACGTCCTGGTACTCGACCAAGCTGGCTGCGCGCGCCAGCAGCCCCGCAAACTGCCCGCCACGGTCGGCAGCGTCGGCAGCGTCGGCGTCCACGTCCAGCGACGCCCACAGCTCCTCGACGGCCTTGCGCTTCTCGAGCATCGCATGGAAGTCCATGTCCAGCATCACCACGCGCCACAGATCGTCCTGCGTCAGCAGCTCCTCGACCTCGGGCTTGCCGCCCTCCACGGGCCGCACCAGCACCAGATAGTCGCGGCGGTGGTGCCAGATGAACGGCACCTCGAGCGACTCGAATGCCACAAACTCCAGCACCTTGACGACGGCCTCGATGAACGGCGCGCGCAGCTCCGGCTTGACCGTAAACAGCAGCCGCCGCTCCTGGACCATTGCCCTGGAAACCCAGTCGCGTTTTTCCTGGAACTCGGCGTTGGACAGCTCGTAGCCATGCTTGAGCGGCGCCCGCAGCAGCTGGAACCGCTCGGGCACGTCCTCGGCGCGGATGGCGTTGTCGTCGGCCGTGAGCATGCGCGCGGCCAGCTCGCTGGGCTCAAACACGTCGTGCAGGTCCAGCGGGCGGTCCGCGTCCTCGTCGTCGCGCGCGTCCGCCTCGTCCTCGCGCTCCAGCGCCCAGTCGTACGTCTCGCCGTCGCCAAAGATCTCGAAAATCTCGCCGATCTTGTCCTCGCTGAGGCCCTCGAGCTCCGACGCCAGGCTCAGCCGCGCCGACGAGATGCGCTTGCGCGTCTGGATCTCGCGCTGCTCCTGCCGCCGCGCGGCCTCGTCGTCGTCCATCTCGTCGTCGACAATAAAGTCGTCAAACTCGCCGCCCTCGGCCGCGCCCTCGCCCGACCCGGCCTCGTCGTCGCTGGCCGCCTCGTCGTCGTCGCTGAACATCGTCTTGAGGTCTGCGCCCTTGCGCGTGTCGCCGCCCAGCCGCTTCAGCCGCTTGAACCGGCTCTGGCTGTCGGGGCTCTCGCCCGCCGCGCCGCGAACAAGCTCCAAATCGTCCTCGTCAAGCTCGAAGCTCGGAGCGCCGCGCGGCCGCTTCTTGAGCCGCCGCCGCCGCCGTCGCCGAGCAGCCCCGTCGGATCCGGAACTGCTCTCCTCGTCCTCGTCCACAATAAAGCCCTCGCGGACCTTGGCCAGCTCCTGCTCGTCGTCGGAGCCCTCGTCGCTCGAGTCCTCGCTGCCGCTGCCCGCGCCGTCGCCCGACCCCTCGGAGCCCTCAGACCCGTCGTCGTCGTCAACAGGCGCCTCGCGGTCGCCGCTGGCAGCCGCCGCAACGCCCGCACGCGGCACGTCGCGCACCTCCTCGTCGTCGCTGTCGTCTACACCTTGCAGCCGACGCATGTGTAAGCTTGGGATTTTTCAGACATCGCTCGGGCACTTGTAGCTCGCGATCGCCTCCTCACAGATCCCCGCCAGATCCCGTCCTTTTTCCTTTTTTTCTCTTTTTTTTTTCCTTTTTTACTTTTATTCCTATGTTTTGGAAACCAGCCCGCTCGTGAGCTCGCCTTTACTAAACTCTGTCTCAAATAGTATATAAACATTTCGCGGGGGTTTCCTCCGCAACCCCCGAGCCGCCTTACGGCGGTAGACTCTCCTAAGATGTAGAGCGAAGCGTCGATGTGGGCTTCTTGCACAGAGTCCAGGTCGCTCCGGCGCACGGGGCTGGTGTTTTCGCGGGGGTTCCCCCGCACCCCCGGGCCTGCCTTACGGCGGAACAGCTACGCAGTATGTAGATTTATACACAATTCGATGCGATCTAGACCCGCAGCACGGCAGATATCCCTGGCTGTGGCTGTTTTGCGGTCGCACAGGCTGCGTCGGAGGTTTCCTCTGGCCCGAGAACGTGCACTTTAGTGCATGATCCAGCTTGCTGGCGTACATGCCTCCGGGTGCACAGAGACTGATAAATGCGCCTCCGCCTCAGGACGCCCAGGGTGCTACACGCGAATCGCCAGGTTTGCTCAAGTGCAGCTCCGTGCCTGTCTAAGGACTTCTACCTCGATACTCTAGATTCTGTTTAATAGTCCTGTTGTGTAGCCGTTTCCGCCGTAAGGCGGCTCGGGTTTGCAGGGGGAACCCCTGCGAAAACACCAGCTCTATACGCCGAGTACGCCTGCCTGGACTCCCCGGCTGAAGGCGGACGCGGTGCGTGGCTAGACCTCCGCCGTAAGGCGGCTCGGGGGTGCGGGGGAACCCCCCGCGAATTTCCGCATTTATATTCGTTTCTAGCCAAGAGCGTTTAAAAAGGAAACAGCTAAATAAAAGAGCTATAGAAATGCTGGAGGAAGGGCCGGAGAAGGGCAGGGCAGGGCAGTATGTGCCTGCAGCTCGAGCGAGATGCCGTAATGCACAGGCTGCTGCTCGGATTCCTGGGGATCGTGCTCGGCCTGAACATCTACATCTACAACTACCCGACGTTCCATGGGTGTGCATTCGAGCCCGACGCGGCCATAAGGCTGCTCGCGTTCGGCGATCCGCAGATCACAGGCACGCCGGCGGCCGCTTCCTGGCGCAAACAGCTCGATGTGTACGGAAACGACCGTTTTCTGGCCCATGTGGTGCGCACATTGAGAGCAAAGCTCCATCCGCAGTTTGTTTGCGCGATGGGCGATCTGATTTCTTCGCAGTGGATCGATGACGACGAGTTTCACGAGCGGGCAGACCGCTTTGCGGCCATCTTTCCCCCTCAGTGGCCGGAAAAAGCCACTATCTACAACCTCAGCGGCAACCACGATGTCGGCTATCACGGCGAAATGACTACAGAACGCGTAGACCGCTTCGAGGAGCGCTACGGCAGCGTCAATTTCGTGCAGGAGTTCACAGAACCGCATCCTTATCGCATAGTGGCTCTAAACTCTTTATCTTTGGACGGACCCTCGTCGCAGTACCAAGAAGCCACTTTCGAGTTTCTCAACGCTCTCAAAGACTACCCGCATCAGACCATTCTTCTTATCCATGTGCCTCTTTACAAGCCCGATGGACTCTGCAAAGATAGCTCCTACTTCCAGTTCTATCCATGGGGAGCCATCAAAGAACAGAACCATCTTTCGTACGACGCGTCTCAGCTCGTGCTTTCGTCTGTTTTCGCCTCGGAAGCAGACCCGGAAAGCACTCCTAACGGCATCGTTCTTACCGGCCACGACCACGAAGGCTGCTTGTCTACGTTCACCAAGCACAACGGCCAGTGGGACGCCAGCGCTGGTTTGGGCCCGGGCATCAAAGAAGCAACGGTCCGCAGTGTAATGGGCGAGTACGGTGGCAACGGCGGCCTTCTGAGCGGCACATGGAACGCCACAGCCAACGAATACGACTTTGCATACCAGCTGTGCCGCTTCCAGGTCCAGCATCTGTGGTGGGCCACAAAGGGCGCCACAATCGTGGCTCTGGCTCTTCTTGCATTCACAGGCTTCGCGGCCATCATTTCTCCGTAGCGCCTTCCATCCCCTTGCGAGAAAAAGAGCTCAGGATTAGCCTCCCTTAGCTGTCATAGAACCCACCTCAATAAACCAACAAGCTTTAGCTCGGAAAATTACAAAATAAGACTATATACATAGCAGCACTCGCGGGGGGCTCCCCCGCACCCCCTGGGCCGCCTTACGGCGGATGTTTTGCGCCGCCACAGTCTAGCGCCTGAAGGCGGGAAACAGACGAGCTGGCACGGAAAGTTATCAAAAAGTTATAAAACATCGCTTTGGCATGGATTCCCAGTTATAAACAAGAAGCTATGCAGTTCCTTCGGAGGGAGTCTGCTAGGAAACAGCCCCTGAAGGCGCAAACTGACTAGTCTTAAGCCAGCCCATTTTCCGGACGCAGCCGCCCGGGTAGTTAGGCGGAGGTCGACTCAGTAACATACTGTGGGGGCTTCTCGTACTCGGGCAGATCAGGGCGGCCAATGCAATCAGAAGAGCGGCCCAGGCATGTCGTGCCGTCGTTTATGCAGTTCTTGTGGAACATCTGCTCGCAGCAGGTGACATGCTCTGTGTCGGAACGCACGTCGGAGCCACACTGCGCGCATGTTCCTAGCAAGAACACTTCATCTGGGTTCTCATGAATAGACTCCATTTCCACAGAACCCGCGTGTCTTTGAGACCGCTGAGACCTCCGTTTCCGATAGATCACCGCCGCAAATAGCACCAAGAAAACAGCAACTCCACACCCCACGCCTACACCGGCCCACGCACCAGCACTCAAGCCGTGTTTTTGGTGAGAGTCTGTATAGTCTGAAAATGTGTCCCACGAGACCGTCGGAGTGGTGAAACTGCTCTGAAGGCACGTATGGGTGTACGGCGTGACGATAATGGGAAACGCGGCAGAGGCGTGCCCAAACACTCGCGATATGACGCTCGATTGAGCTGTGCTGAGAATCATAAATTCTGACATCACCGTGCGATAGTAGCTACACTGCAGAGATTCAGCCTTTTCAACCTCAACAAGCACCATCGCCGCGAGCTCCCACAGTACCGCCTTAATTGCAGGCTGAAATTGTCCGTAACCCCCGCCGTAACTCCCGGCATTGTCATAGATTAATTTCATCATCTTCACAAGATTATCACTGGAGTCCTTGAACCCCTGCACATTCCCTGACTGGGTCACAAGAGAGCTGTGAGCCGAGGCTGCATTTCTCGCCAAACGTATTTCAGCTGATAAACTCCAAAATGCGTTGCTCGTCGCCAGAGCAGAGTTATCAGAGGCGACAGTCTTTGCATTGCTGAGAACTCCTTGAGCCGCAGCGCCGACTTTAGAATACAATGCCCCTGTGGGCGAAGCCACTTGGGTTGAGGCAACTGATGTCGTCCTGGTAACGCATCGGTAAGAACTCGGAATGAAAGCAACAGCATCAGCAGTATATACCGAGTTTGCAGATTCCAATGCCCCTCCAACACTTGCGATGGCACTCCAGACAGGCATAGCGGTATCGCAGTCTACATCATTAGCCGTAAGAGCCGCCCAGAAGGAAGATGCAACCGCTGAATAGCCAAGCCCAAGCAAGGCCAGTTCTCCATGGATAAGATTTTCAAAATTGGTGCCGCCGATCTTGTCCGCCATTTCAACCAATTCATTTACCGCAAACTCAATGGCTTGAGAAAATCGGTTCATTTGCGGATAAACTGTGCCGATGTCGTTCTTGGCAAAGTCTCGAAGGTCTTCGGGAAGACCAAGGATTCCGGCAACTATCCCATCCATGTTGACATACAAAAACATAGAGCATATCTCATCACTGATGTTCTGGTACAGCTGAAGTTGCGAACCATAAAGAAATGCGTCAGACGATATCTGCTCGAGATGGCTAGAAAGGTTAGGGGACTCGACAGCATAGCTCATTGTGGACTCCGCACGGACCACATCATGAGCAAGAATGATAACCCCCAATATACACCTCCATATTGTTCTACCAACCATAGGCTGTTTCTTTAGATCGCGAGCAGGATTTTTTGGAATGTCAGCTTCGCTGTATGGATAAGCGCCTATGGGTCAGCTAACTCGTTAGGGTAGGGGACGCTCGCATAAAGTGGTCCCCAGCTATATCGATCTTAATCTCATCAAATACCAAGCATAAAGTCTTTTTGGCAACTCCATAGTTGAATAGGATAAGGTTTAGTAGGACGCTATATTCCTAATAATGTCTCCCTCAAGTGGAACCCTCCAGCACTCAAACGGCAGCGCTGTGAAGCTCTAGATAAGGGGCTGACTATGGAGGTTGGCTATAAATGCTTGGTATGGAGGCTGGCTTATCAGGAGGTCCCCATTCAGAACACCTCATAAGTATGTTTTAACCGGAAATCAACGGTCTATACTTTGTGCGCGGTGCTCAGAATCAAAGCCTAGAAATATAATTAGAGTCCGCAGAATATTACCGAGGTATTTTATGGGTGGTATATATTCGCGAGTAAATTCTGCAGGACGGGTAACTTCTCGGTCCAATTTGCGGCTTTAGTCGGAGATTCATACAAATAATAAAAACTAAACCGTCTTGTCTACTCAGGTTAGATATTGTACTACACTAGTCTTAACGCACAGTATAATCCGGTGGCATCTCATACTCGGGCAGCTGAGGTAGGCCAATACAGCCAGGCGAGTGGCCAAGACAGACTGTGCCTTCGCGCACGCATCCCATATGAAACACCTGCTCACAGCATATGATATGCCCAGTATCGGAGCGAACGTCGGAACCGCACTGAGCGCATGTTCCCAGCAAAAGCACATCTTCTGGCCGGCCATAAGTAGATTCAGGAGGATCATGAGTAGACTCCACTTCCTCAGAACCTGCCTGTTGTGTTTGCTCCCGCTTTATCTTCCTCTTTTCGGGTAGATCGAACCCATTCCTAGCACCAAGAACACAACTATTCCACACCCTGCCCCGATGCCGGTCCACGCACCAGCACTCAAACTGTGTTTCTTGCGGTCATAGTTAGTCAAGCCATAATAAAAGGTCCATGAATGTGTCGGCGTAGTGAAATCACTTTGAAGACAGGTGTGGGTGTATGGCGTGGCGATGGTGGGAAACGCAGCAGTTGATTGACGAAACGCCAATGTCATTACCCGCGAGTGGGCGGAACTCAGAAGCATGTACTCGGAAACCACAGTTCGATAGTCATCACATGGCAGCGATTCTGCCTTTTCAAGCTCAATAGATACCATCGCTGAGAGCTCCCAGAGAATTTCCTTCACTTGGTCTTCGAAGATTCCATAGAGACCAAACGAAGCATAGACCAGCCGTAACACCTCCGCCAAATCATCACCAGCGCTCTTGAATGCTTGTACGTTGGCTGGCACTTACACAAGCGAACCATACTGTGCGGCTGCGCTTCTCGCCAGTCTTATTTCCCTTGAGAGGTTTAAAAGAACCTCTGCAGTAGAAGAGGACGAGTAATAATGGATTGTGCTGTTACCAGTAGTGATAACGCTGCTAGCAGCAACACCAATCCGTTCATATAATGCTCCTGTAGGTGATATAACTCGCAAGGTTGTATTCGTTGAAGTAGTTCTGTTTGGAAGACAGGAATACCCGCTCGGAACATAGGCGGTTGCATCTGCTGAAAATGCCAGGTTTGCAGAGGCTATCGCATCGCCAACCTTACCATATTGGCTTAACCGTATTACATGGGGCATTATTGGCTGTGAAAACTTCCCATAGCGAAGATGTGACTGCTGAATAGGCGAGGCCCAGCATAACAACTTGTCCAGCAGCTACACCTATGGAAAATCGTCTTTGGGACGTCCACAAGTAGAGCGTATCCGCATACCAAACCAATAGATAGACAAGATACCCAATCTCCTGAGAGAGATCATTGAAGTGAGGGTAGACAATGTCAAGATCATTGTGTTGGATGGACGCGATATCGGCCGGTATAGCCAGCAAGCTTAGAAGTACCTGGTTCATGGCACTTTCCAAACATGTAGAACATACTCCATAAGTGTAATAACGGTAATATTGGAGACTTGCGCTATAATATGATGCTGCTGATGCGGCATCCTCGAGATCACTGGCCAGTTTAGATGCATGAGCAATGTCTGTAGCTGTTGTCAAAGCGGTATCAGCATTGATCCCGACGGACATAGTCAATAGTATGATAATGCTCCATATTCTCATACTGGGAGCGATAAATCTTCGTTGGCGATATAGTTGGATGGCAACTACCATCGCATGTATGCGAAGATGACCATGTTAGGGTAAGGTGCGCGTGCAATGTGGGGTGTCAAGGTCTTGGCATTCTCGCGCCGATCTATTTGGAGATACAAACTAAAAAAAGTCGTTGAACTGAAAATGATTCGAGCCTCTCGGTTGTTTCAAGTCGGTCTTTTTTTTGAATCAAAAGCAATAGCTATGAGCTGTAGAGCCTCACATGCATGCTCTATAACACATGACCGAGCGTAGATTCGGCCATTGGCAGGGCTATGCAAGATAAATATGTATAGTTAATATAAAAATATGAGATATGTTTAGGAATTGAGATATTCGGACTGAGCGGTGGCGCAATAATATGTCGTATGGGTCTAGGAATTTTGTGCGGCCAAAGATGGGCTGAGCTAGGCAGGGTAGGGCTAGAATACAAAAGCAGCAACCACAGCACATACAACCCTTAAAACCCAGCGTATAATGGCTTCAATAAGTGGCGGTATTACCCACAACAAGTGCCGGAGTCATGGCACTCTGAAGTTTCAAAGTGCGTGACCCCGGCTGCGTCCCGTTAGCCTTGCTGTAAGCTACACCCGCTTCAAATTTGTCCCGATAGAGATAGAAGCCGTACTCATTTATGTATTCAGATTTAGGAATAAGGCCCAATACGGAGGTGCTGGATGATATTCTGGGAGCTACACATATAACGCTTGGTTCAGGTGTATAGACTATATTTAGAAATTAATGATTATAGTGGTTACGATTACCCGGTGTATAGGTAAGTTAGGTTTGCGAGGTTTGTTCTTCCGGTACCGGCTTGTGGGGCTCTTTTTCAGGCTCTGTCGACGGAAGGGAAGAGGGGGTCGGCTCAACCACGAGCTGCGGAAATATCCAATACCATAAAACAGCGGCAGACATACAAAAAGAAATGACCAAATATACAAATACAAGGGCCTGGAAAATAGAAACAATGATGATGAGCACAAGGTACCCCGTACCCATTCTTTTGACAGAACGCACAGGTTTTACACTCCTGGCTCCTACCCACGAGACAGTAGGGCTCGTAAATGAACTGGCGAGACAAGTCTGTGTATAGGGTGGCTTGATGGTAGGAAAAGCCGCCCTATCGTTTGTAAAAACCTTGGTATAAACTGCATTCCTCGCGCTCGTTATCGTGATAAACTGTGACGCAATGGAGCGGTAGTCAGAGCACGGCAGCACCTTGGCCTTCTCCAGCTGAGCGTACATCATAGCCGCCAACTCAACAGTCAGAGCACAGTACTCATACTGGTACGTCACATTGAATGTCGAGTTTTTGGACTCCATAATCAGCCGGAGAACCTCAGAAATACCCTGGCAGGCCTCTTTGAATCCAGCAAGGTTTTCCTTAGTGCCAACGAGGGTTGGATATGCCAGCGCCGCGTTCTTGGCGCTTCTCACAGCAGTTGCGAGGGCCCTCAGCGCACTGCTGGTCGAGTTCACCATTTCTGAGCCACTATTTGTACTCTTTGCAGCATTCTTGCTGGCTTCAGACGCAGCGGATGCAACACCTGCATAGAGACCTGCAGTGGGTGCCGCAACAGTTAGGTTGGCCGTGATTGTCGAAGCATTTGTAGAGAAACAAGTGTTGGAGCGAGGCATGTATGATAGTGGGTCTGCAGAGTACGCATTGGCAGCCAACAAAATCTCTGAGCCAAAATCTTCAAGTTGCTTGGAGATATCAAGTGCGGTAGGGCATGGGAGGTTTGTGTCGAGCGATGCCCAAAGAGACGAAACGCCTGCAGAGTACGCAAGGCCCAGCAGTCCGATTTGAGCTCTAACAACGTCAGCGGGGCGACCTCCACCAAGCGTATCGGAAACATCTACCAAGGCATTCAGAGCATGTCCGATGGCCTCATTCATCGAAGTAAATTCAGGCAGTAGTCGGTTCCTATCAGCAATACTGAACGATTTCACGTGATCAGGAATCAAATTCATGTCGCTGAGAATGTCACTCATGTACACGTCCATGCACCAGAGGCAGAGTGAGTTAGGTAAACCAGATCGATATGCTCTCAATAAAGATGCATATGAAGATGCTCCTGCAGAGGCACGACTGAGGTCGCCCATCACAGCGAGAGCAGAGGTAGCGGCTCCATGAGCAGGAGAGCCGAGAAACAATGGAATAATCAGCTTGAATACAATCGTTTTGTTCGTGTATAGGGAACGGATGTCACTCTAGCGCCTTTATACTGTTTTTGGGGGATCAACATCCCCCCATGTCTTGGGGTAGGGGTAACCTGCACTTAAGTGGATGGCCCACATTCTTGGCAGGTCAGAGCGACCTCACTCGCTTTGCTCCTGATCCAAAGTCATTATAAACAGGAATTCTTGCAAATTTCATTGAATCGAGATTAATTGATCTTGGAAAATGTTCGAGTGAGCTTAATATCGGGCCGAATAACCTGCAGTTACTGGTTCGCCGAAGAGTCGACGGTGCGAGGTGACGTCACAGGCACGGTGAACGCATAGTCTAACGAGGCTTGGGCAAACCCATTGTATAGCTAAGATGATTTCGGTGGCGACAG
This sequence comes from Wickerhamiella spandovensis, assembly GCA_022577695.1. Taxonomy (NCBI): domain Eukaryota; kingdom Fungi; phylum Ascomycota; class Dipodascomycetes; order Dipodascales; family Trichomonascaceae; genus Wickerhamiella; species Wickerhamiella spandovensis. The sequence continues at coordinate 54,138 of JAKIRT010000010.1, read as the reverse complement.
TGACTTGAATGTATAGGTAGCAATTATTGAAGCGTTTCTCGTAATGGAAAATAGTTCCTGATTGTTACCTTGTGTGCCCCAAAGACGTACGGGAGGCAATCCCTTAGAATTGGAAGAACTGTCGGAGTTCGCCGGTTATTTGCCAAGAGATACCTCCGCTTACTGATCTGCAGAAGGACTGCCTGTGACAATTAACTGCAGGGACGTACATAATCCCGATATTAGAGATCACGATTGGCCGCTATGACCCAGGCTCTGACCCGGGCTCTCACGCCGGCTGCGACACCGGCTGTGGCACGTGCTGCGACCCCCGCTGCGACCACAGATGTGACAGCAAATATGAACTAGGCAGCAAGGTGGTTCTGGTCAATAGGAACAGATGCAATTATTCATTATACGTACTTAAATATGGGGATGCGGTTTAGTATTAAGTTGAGGCCAAAACATGGTAATCCGGAGGCTTCTCATATTGCGGCGGTACAGGTCTGCCAATGCAGGCAGATGTGCGGCCAAGGCAGTTTGTGTCGGGCCCCACACAACCTGTATGAAACACCTGTTCACAGCATGTGACATATTCTCTGTCGGAGGTCACATCAGACCCACACTGCGCACACGTGCCTTCTAGCAGTACTTCCGGATTGGCTACGGCAGGTTGGATGGGTCGAACCAGGAAGTCGCTCGGCATCGTGGGCCATGGATTCGCATCTATAGGCCGATTGAAGGTGAATGTGGTAACGACGGTTCGTCTGAATGGGGCCATGAAACAGTATGCCATCCAAAGCGAAACAATGATGAAACCCACAATAGCTCCAGCAACGATGGTAGTAAGAGTGCCCTTTCTCATGCCCGTTGTTGTTGTCTGAGAACTAGGGGAACTGTAAGTGGCCCAGGCAAGAGTCGGACTCGCAAACAAACTGGCAAGACAGGTCTGAGTATAAGGCGGTCTGATAGTAGGAAACGCGGCCATATCGTTGCTGAAAATCTTAGTGGAAACAGCGTACTTTGCACTGGTGATCGAGATAAGCTGAGACGCAACCGACCGATAATCAGAGCATGCCATACTGTTGGCCTTTTCCAGCTGTGCATATAGCATCGCCGCTAACTCAACGCTCAGCGCGCGATACTCGTAGTCGTACGGCTGGTAGCTCGTCGCGTTTGCCTGGAACATGAGCCGGAAAACCTGAGTTATGAGCTGGGTAGCACTTCTGAATCGATTAAGGTTTTCCTGAGTGCCAGCCATGCTGGGGTAGGCCAAGGCTGCGTTCTTTGCGCTTCTAATGGCCGTCGCCAGAGCATTCAGTGCGCTGCGGGTCGACGTCGCCATGTCCAACTCGGCATTCGTGCTATCTGCGATAATCTCGCTGGCTGATGATGCCGCAGATTCAACTCCAGCATATATGGCCGTAGTAGGTACCGAAACAGTCACTCTGGGCTCGTCAAGACGCGTAAAACAGTCGTTAGATACTGGCACATAGGATACAGCGTCCGCCGAATATGCGCTAGCGGCCGACAAGACATCTGAACCAAAATCGTCAAGTCTTTTGGAGATGTCCTGAGCCCCTGAGCATGGAAAGTTTGATTCGATGGATGCCCACAACGACGAAACTCCAATAGAGTAGGCCAGCCCTAGCTGTCCGATTTGGGCTCTCACAATACCGGCGTACTGTGCCCGCCCAAATGTATTGGATACTTCCACTAGCGTATCTAGAGCGTATCCGATTGCCTGGGTCATTGAATTGAATTCAGGCATAATGGAATCCATATCTTGGGCTGAGAACGGCTTCAAGTGGCCGGGCATGGAATAGAGGTTGGTGATAATACTGCTCACGTATGCGTCCAAGCATCTAAGACAAATGTATCCGGAAGCAGAGTCATAAGATCGCAGTAAAGATGCATATGTGGATGCCTGTGCAGAGGCTCGCGTGAGATCGCCCATAAGTGAGATAGTAGAGGTGGTCACCAGCGTTACGCTACTAGAAGCGCCATAAGCGGGAGCAGTGAGAATCAATGAAATGAATAACTTGAATAAAATCATGGTCTTGGTTTGGGGGTCTAACATAGCCTTGGTCCAGTTTATACCCTAATGGGTGGATCCACACAACCCCCATGTCCCGGTAAGGGTTATGTCCAGGCGAGGGTTAGCTGCATCTTAAGTGGGGAGTCTTTGTCTTGGCAGTTTCGGAGGGTGCGCACGTGGTGCTTATCCGGGTCCGTATTCCTTTAAATAGGTCCGTGTGCAAAAGTTCATGGAATATATACTCAAGTGATATAGCAAATGGCTTAGGAAAGCTACTTTGTAGCCATATATCCAGCGGTTCATGGGTCCCCGAGATAACCGTGCTGCTGGAAGTGACGTCATATACGAGGTGCGTACATAACCAAACGAGGCTTTGACTATCATAGTATAGTCTGGGTTTTGGGTGGCGACTCCAGTAGTTGGTACCAATTGCTATTATTCTTTTTGTGCTTCAGTAGGCATCATATGTCGACAGCTTGCTTCTAGGAGATTTAAATTTGCAAAACGTCGGCTTTCGCCGTTGGCTGGCCAAAATGACTTTGTTACATGATCTGCAGAAAAGAGACCATGATCTGCAGGGATGCATGCTCCGGATATTAGGGGCCGAACCTCGGCAGTGCATTGCTGAGGCTGTGATTCGTCGCCACGAACTAGAGCACAACGTGCTTCAGGCCGGCGACCAGCCCAGAAGCAAAGATGCGATAATTGATAAATATGGACTTAAATACGGAATGCAAATTAAATATCAGGGCCGATGCTACGAGCCTCACTCCTTATAGACGGGCGGCCTCTCATACTGAGGTAATTGGGGCTTGCCAATGCATGTCGGCCAGAGGCCGAGGCAGATGACGTTTGGGCCCATACATGTCGAATGGAACACCTGATCGCAGCATGGGGTGTAATCTGTGTTGGAAAGCACATCTGAACCACAATGGGCGCATGTACCTAGCAGAAGAATCTCCTCATCTCTGTCATTTGCTGGTTGCATCGCTGTTGGAGAGGTGATAGGCAACATGGGGGAGCTACAAGTGGATCTAGATAGCACCCTAACAGAGATCCATCTGTAAGTCTTCCAGCACCAATACGCGATCCAAGCCCCTACAAAAAGGCTTATAGCAATAGAAGCGACAACAATGCCGATCAATCTACGGTTCTTTGAACCATTTGGCGTGTTTTGAGCTGTGGAATTGGCTCTGGCTGCCCAACGGTAGGGCTCGCAAAAGAATTGTAGAGGCATGTTTGAGTATAGGGCGGTCTGATGGTGGGAAAGGCAGCCATATCATAACTGAACACCTTTGTGTAAACAGCGTACCTAGCGCTAGTGAGCGATATGAACTGAGACGCCACCGAGCGATAGTCAGAACATGGCAGGCTATTGGCCTTCTCCAGCTGAGCGTATAGCATGGCCGCCAACTCAAGCGTTAGAGTGCGGTACTCATACTCATACTGCTTGTAGGATGCTGGGTTCTGATAAATAAGTAGGAGAACTTCGAATATACCTTGACTGGCCTCCTTGAACCCTTGGAGATTCTCTTGACTGCCAACAAGTCTTGGATGGGCGAGCGCTGCGTTCTTTGCGCTTCTGACCGCGGTAGCTAGAGCTCTCAACCCGCTGCGGGTCGAGCTCTCCATTTGCAGGCTGCTGGTTGTGCTCTCGGTAGTATTCTTCCTAGCTTCAGATGCCGCAGCTGAAACGCCTGCATATAGTCCTGCAGTGGGTACTGAGGCAGTCGCATTGGCTCTGGTTGTCGAAAAACTTGTCGAGAAACATGTCTCGGAGTCAGGCACATACGATACAGAATCTGCAGAGTATGCACTGGCAGCTGAAAACATATTCGACCCAAAATTTCTGAGCCTCGTTGATACTCGTAGAGCGGATGAACATGGTAAATTTGTTGCGATGGATTCCCAAAGAGATGAAACCCCCGCAGAGTATACTAGTCCCAGCAGCCCTACTTGAGCTCTTACAATGTCCGAGTAAGGTCCGCCATCAAAATTATCAGACGCATCTATCAAGGCATTCAGAACATACCCGATTTCCTGTGTCATGGAGTAGAATTCAGGGATGAGTTTGTTAGTATCATCAATGGTATACGAGTCCAAATATCGCGGAATCTGATAGATATTGCTGATCATAATGCTCATGTACACGTCCAAGCACCGTAGACAGATATATCCATAGGATGCAGATTCATAGGATCTCAATAATGATGCATATGAGGATGCCTCTGAAGAGACCTGTCTGAAATTGCTCATCACAGAGACTGTGCCAGTGGTTGTCGAGTAGCCACTAGTGGTGGCGCCACAAGCGGGTAAGCTTAGTAGCAATGGAATGATTATCTTGAACAAGTTCATGCTGAGTTTTCTGAAGGAGATCCTGCTCTCATTTGTACTCTTATGGAGGCAGCCATGCTACCCATGACAAGGCAAGGGTCAGCTGCAGCCTAAGTGGGGAGGCCACAATCTTGGCAGTTCAATCTAGCAAACCAGCTCTTGAAATAATAATATCTTCATTTACAAGAGCGTTCTTGCAAATATATTGAATCGGAGGTCAATTAGTATTGGAAAGGCTTCTAGCGAAACTTTATTGGAGTCGGAGGTCCTGCGGCTAACCGTTCGCCGACTCGCGGACCTGCTTCTTTGTGACGTCATATGCAAGGCATGCACGAGGTCAATCGGGGCTGTGGTCACAGCTAGTGTACGGCTAGGTCAATTGGGTGGCGACAGTGGTCGCTACTTGTTGGTGCTAGTTGATGCTTTTTCTCTCGTGAAAGAATGTAGTTGTAATGGCAATATGCATTTGCCAATAAGGAACTCGGTACTCTTGCACGAATTGAAGAGCTCTCGGGTTCCGCCGGTAGTTTGCCAAGAGATACCTCAGCCGAATGCCATGCTCTGCAGAGGTGTGCATGATCCAGAAGATCGGGCCGAATCTTTGAGCGCCAGGAAACCGAGTGATGCGCAGCCGCGAACAGAGCAACCTGGCATGGGTAGCGTGGAGAACCCGTTATGCAAAATAAAATCATAAATATATGTAAATAGCGGAATATGCTACGGTGTGGTCTCGTTATAAGCAGGAGGCTTCTCATACTGAGGTAACTCGGGCCTGCCAATGCAGGACGACGAGCGGCCAAGACAGGGAGTCTCCTCGCTCATACATGTGGCATGGAACACCTGTTGGCAGCATGTGACATTTTCAGTGTTGGATAGTACATCTGAACCACATTGGGCGCATGTACCCAGGAGAAGAATCCCCTCCGTGATGCCGTTAGTGGCTAGCTGTGGCTCCGGAGAGTTCGTAGGAAACCTGGGAACAACAGGATGCGTAGATCCTAAAGGGCCCCTAGCGAACATCTGTCTGCTGGGCAAAGTGCTAGAATCGTGAGTGCCCCTGTATTTATACGGAGCTCTAATACGCATCCGTTTAGGAAGGACACAGCACACATACACGGAAAGTACCACAAGGATAAAGGTACCAACAATAGCACCAAAGATAATGGCATAGAGTGCCCGGTTGTTGAATCCTGTGGACCCAGCAGAGTGCTTGGAAGTGCTTGTAGAGGCGACTGAGCTTGCCCAGGCGACGGTAGGGCTTGCAAAAGCCGTGTAGAGACAACTTTGCGAATAAGGTGGTCGGACTGTGGGGAAAGCGGCCATGTCGGAGCTGAAAACCTTGGTGGAAACGGCGTACCGAGCGCTGGTGAGCGAGATAAACTGAGATGCCACCGAGCGATAATCCGAGCATGGCAGGCCATCGGCCTTCTCCAGCTGAGCATATAGCATAGCCGCCAACTCAAGCGTCAGGCGACGATAATTGTAATCATACTGTTTGTAGGATGTGGAGTTTTGATAGATAAGTCGGAAAACTTCGACTATACCTTGAATGGCTTCTTTATAGCCCTCGAGGTTGTCTCGACTGCCAACTAGACTTGGGTGGGCCAAAGCTGCGTTCTTTGCACTTCTGACCGCAGCAGATAGAGCTCCCAACACGCTGCTGGTCGAACTCATCATTCCCACGCCGCTGGTTGTGCTCACTGCAGCATTCTTGCTGGCTTCAGAGGCCGCAGAGACAACACCCGCATACAACCCTACAGTTTGTGCGGTGGCAGTCGCATTGGCCGTGTTTGTCTTGGTGAAACAAGTGTTAGAACCAGGTACAAACGATACAGGGTCTCCGGAATATGCACTTGCCGCCAATTCAAAATACGAGCCCAAATCATCAAGTCTTTTTGATACCTCTAGAGCTGAGGAACATGGTAAATTTGTTTCGATTGATTCCCAGAGGGATGAAATGCCAGCAGAGTGCGCGAGCCCCAGCATCTCGACTTGACCTCTTACAATACCCGAGTAAGATCCAGCACCAATGCTGTCAGAGACATCTACTAACTTATTGAGAGCGTATCCAATCGCCTCCGTCATTGAGTAGAAAACAGGCATGAGCGTGTCCATATCATCAAGAGTGTACGAATCCACGTACCGCGGGATATAATAGAGATGGCTGACCGCCATGCTCATGTATAAATCCAAACATCGGAGGCAGATATAACCAGAGGATACTGATTCGTAGGATTCCAGTATAGATGCATATGAGGATACCTGTGAAGAGGCCCGTCTGAGATAGCCTAGCACAGAGACTGTGGAAGGAGCAAGCGAGAACTCGCTACTAGAGGCACAACAACCTGGTGAGCTTAGTATCAATGGAATGAGTATCTTGAACAGAATCATGTTGATGTTTCTATGGGGGACCTACTCTCATTTTGTACTATTCGGGCGAATCGGCACACCCTTGTAGGGGTATGGGTTAACTGTAATCCAAGTGGGGAGGTCATAGTCTTGGCAGTTCACAGATAGCAAACGTGATCTTGAGCAGATTCAGAGTCCCTCTAAATATGCAATTTTTGCAATTTGTGAATATGGGATCAGAAGATGTTGTCAAGCGTTCTGGGAAAGCTAATTTCAAGTCGGAGATCCTATAGTTAGCAGATCGCCGACTCACGGACCTGCGTGAGCAGTGACGTCATATGCAAGGTATGCGCAAGGCCAATTGGGGCTCTGTTGCATGTACTGCATAGCTAGAGACTGGGTGGCGATTTATTGGTACGTATTGATATCGCTTCTTGTCATGTCTCTGTTGAATAATATAGTTATGACGTTCATATATGTTGGATAGTAAGAAATTCCAAGTAACCTCACAAATTGGCAGGCTGGAATTCGCCGCTAGCTGCAAGGAGATACCGTAGCCGAGATTTATGTCGGAAATATGATTCGCACAAATATGATCTGCAGAGGTATGCATATGATCCTAAAGCTTAGGGTATTGATTGCCATGTCCAGGCTGGGTGCACCCTAGCTTTAGCCACATAAACCGAACCAGCGTGAAGATATTTCTGACGAGTGTATTAATTGTATGAACTTGAACATAGAAGTGAGGCGGAGTGCTAGACTTGAATAGTCTGGCAGATAAGAACGTAAAAATTAGGCGAAACGGCTGAGAATGGTTTGCTGGTAAGCGGATGTCAATGCTAAATCTGTACTTAAATATGGAGGGCTAAATTCAATGCTAAGAAGAGACCTCGTTATAAGCCGGTGGCTTCTCATACTGGGGCAACGCGGGCTTGCCAATGCAGGACGACGATCGGCCAAGGCAGGTAGTGTCTTGGCCCACGCATGGTTTGTGAAACACCTGGCCGCAGCAGGTGACATGCTCTGTGTTTGCGTGCACATCCGAACCGCACTGTGCGCATGTTCCAAGCAATTCAGAGGCATTGAAGCTGTCAATTCCGTTCTGCCACGGTCGCGTGGTACCCGAGACGGCAGATGCTCCGGCAGGTACTGTTTGGGTTCCTTGCAGACCTCCTCGGCGAACACGGCATCTCCGTAGCCATAGCGAGAGAAAGAGGCCCAGCACACAACATCCTACAATGCTTCCCCAGACAACACCAATGTTTGTCTCGTTACTTCGTTTGTAAAGGTGTCTGGGCCTGTGAATCTCTGTGCCGCTTTCTCTGCGCTTGAAGGGTTTAGTCCTGAAGTGGGTTTCCGCCTTGGAACCATCACCGAAAGGGTGGTTGTGCACATACTTTTCGGGAGAATGTCGTTTACCGCCAGCCAACGGGATCTTGTTCAAGTGGTGTTTTTCTTGCTGATTATCTCTGGCAACTGGAGGTAGAGCGTCCACTTGAGCGTCCAACTGAGCTTCCAATTGAGTAGCCAAGAGATGAAGGTGGTGTGTTTCTGGATCGGGCAAGTCGACTTGCGAGAGCTTGTCGAGAGCAGCAGCCAAAGCGGCCGACAAAGCTGCGAATTCGTTGGACTGCACATGGCCGATTTGGGCGGCGGCTTCAAAGGCCTTTGATACCATTGTCGAGATCGCGCCGTTCAAATTGGCCGAATTGAGCACGTTGCCATGGACCTGCAAGGCGCTGATTTGAGAGACTATGCAGGATGCAGCATGGGTTGCCATTGCTACATCAGCTACAAGCGCCTGTGGGTGGGCGGTATCTATGGGTGCAGCCATGGCCGATGCCAAAAGACAAAACCGTATTATTGTTTGATGGAAATGCATAGGGATTATGGAAAGATGGCGGAGGCTTATACCTTGCCTGATCTGCCTGCAAGGGCGGTTGCTATGGTAACGAACCCCACAGTCCCAGACCTTAGGCATAGCCCCCATTCACGCCGAGCCATAAATAACGACATTAGACCAGGCAGATCCAACTGCTCACGCAAATATTTCGAGAACAAATCAAGGGTTCTACTGAGAGAATTCGTCAAAATGTATCTGTTTGGAAACTAATTAACCATACACGCACTATACCTGCATGCTTATCCAACGGTCAGCACGGCTTGCATTGCATAGACCATTATTGGTCTAACAAGCCGTCGAAGAGCTCGACAACCATTATAGAGTCTAGGGAAACCCGACAAGCAAAGCGTACTCAAAAAAATTAAAATAAAATAAAAAGCTAAAGTGCCTACATTTTGCGGGGGATTCCCCCGCACCCCCTGGGCCGGTTTCGGCAGAAGTGCGACACGCAATAGGCGGAAACCTGGCGAGCTTGAGCTCTAAGAGTTACAAAAAGAAAAGTACACCCGTTGTAACCTACCGCTTATAGGCGGAAGCCCGACGAGCTTTAGGAGGATTACAAAAAAAAGCAAAATTTAAAGATTTTCAAAATTAACAAAAAAAAACAATTTAAGAAAATTAAGAAAAGAAAAAATAAATAAAAAAGGAAAGAACAAGGTTTCCGTTTAACCGTGCGCCATGGCGGCGCCACATGGGTCCCCAAACGCGGACTAAGCAGATAAGATAAGGCGGTTTGTCAGCTGAAATATTTGTCAGCCGGCGCCTCTGGCACAAAGCACAAGTGTCATCATTTTCTTCATCCCAGATCAATCAACAATGAACCCCGCCATTACGAACTTGGCCATTATGCTGGTGATGATGCAGGTGTCCCGTCGCCTGGACATGGAGGATCCTTTTGTGATCAACTGCATCCGTGCCGCGTACGTGCTTTCCAACGTCATCATCTTTGGTGTCTACTTTTACACCAAGCTGGTCATCAACAAAAAGAAGGACCTGACCACCATCAAGTACATGGAGCAGCCCAGCGCGTTTGCTCCGGACTCGGAGGGCAAGCTTATTACCACCACCGTGCACCAGTACGATCTGGACCAGGTCGATGCCGCCTTCAAGAGCGCGCTGCAGGGCGTGGCCATGATGGGCTTCATGCATCTGTACATGAAGTACACCAACCCGCTGGTGATGCAGAGCATCATGCCGCTCAAGTCTGCGCTGGAGAACAAGATCGTGTCGATCCACATCTTCGGCAAGCCCGCCACCGGCGACCTCAAGCGTCCTTTCAAGGCCGCGTCGCTGTTTGGCAACCTCACTGGCGGCGGTGACGCTACCACCGACAAGAAGTCGGTCGATGCTGCCGAGACTGCCGGCAAAGGCGGCGTCAAGGAGGAGTAGACGCTCTCGTGCATAGAAAACAAGGAAAATAATATATGTTTTGTAGACCTGAAGATCTGCCCTCGCGGGTGTCCTTTGCAGCCACCAACGCGCCGCGCGGAGCACCCGCATGGCCTTGGTGCACTTCATGACCGCCGACGAGCGAAGCTCGGAGCGTTGTAGATACAAGAAAAGAGAGATCCGCTGGCGTTTGCGGGGGATTCCCCCGGACCCCCTGGGCCGCCTTACGGCGGACACACGCTGCCAAGTAGAGTATAACATGTTCCCCAGCCTACCGCCTTATGGCGGAAACCTGATGAGCCTTAGCTCGGAGAGTTGTAATATCATAAAAGGAAAGCGGCGGTGATGTTTGCGGGGGATACCCGCACCCCCTGGGCCGCCCAAAGGGCGGAGGCGCTTCCTACCAATAGAGTCTAACAACACCCACCCCAACCTACCGCCTTATGGCGGAAAACCGACGAGCTTTAGCTCGGAGGGTTATATAAAAGAAAAGGAAAGCTGCGCTGGCATTTGCGGGGGATTCCCATACACTCCCTGGCCGCCCATGGGCGGAGATACGACCTACCAAGTACAGTCTACCAGTACAGTCTGCCACCCACCCCAGTCTACCGCCTTATGGCGGAAAACCGACGAGCTTCAGCTCGGAGAGCTATAAAAAAGAAAAGAACGCTCCAGGTTCTGCCTTCTGGGCCGCTTAACGGCGGGAGCGAAGGCACCAAGGAGAATCTAGGTCTAAGGCGGAAAAACGACGAGGACTAGTACGAAGAGATATAATAAAATAAAAACGAAAGCTGCAGCGATGCTTGCGGGGGGCTCCCCCAGATCCCTGGGCGCCTAAAGGCGGAAGTGTCGTTGGACTAGAGTTACTGCCGTAAGGCAGAAAACGACGCGAATCTCGGAGCTGTAGATCGGAGAGTTTATATATAAATAAAAATAAAGCACCTCCTTTGGCAGAGGGCTCTGCTGCGGACGCGCAAGGCCACGGCGATGGGCATTTAGGGCTGGTCGGGCTGCGGCGCAAAAACGTCGTTCAGTTGTTGCAAAGAGCTCGACAGACGGTCAAGCTGCTGGCTGAGCGCCTTGTACTCCTTGCCGGCCTCATTATACTCTTCGCTAAGCTCCTGGAGCTCGCTATAATCTGTGTCGGGGCTTGGGTCTGCCGTGCGCGCCTGGTCTGGGGGCTGGGAGGCTTTTTCCAACGCATTGTCTAGCTGATTGAGTCGTTTTTCAACGAAATCCTCGTAGAGTTTCATCACTTTGGTAGGAACGGCTCTTCGACGCTCAACAACCTGCATGGCCATGACGCCTACTTCCGCCAATGCATCAAATACCTGGCGATTGAGGTCCTTGTCGAGCGGCACAACGCCATATTGGGCCTCGCAGTATGTTCGGAACGCTTCTAGATGATCGACGTTCATATCTGTCGCAGCCACAGCGTACCGCAGGGCTTCGAACCCTTTTTTGGCCTCCGTGACTGCGAGTTCCTGGGCCGCGCCCCTCACCGCGGCATTCTCGGGAGGAACAACCTCGGCCATGCATTCTATTATATCTTCATTCAAACGCGAATAGAGATATCGCAGATCGCCTGTCGAAACCTCGATTTTCCCCATCGCTTCGACTCTCGCGTTTCCCTGGGAGCTCTCCTGCTGACTGTTCCTGGAGGGCCCTCTTGCCTGCGCGCTCCCAAAACGCAGCTTTCCTAACTGGGACCACATGCGGCTGACCGCCCTAGCCCCTTGGTACCCTAGCCCGGTGATACCCTAGCCCACGGCCTCTCAAAGTAAACAAACATCCTGGTCCCAATCCCCTTCCTTCTATTGTTGTGTTTTACCCCACGAATGAAGTCGGCTGCGGAACGCTATCTTCAGACCTTGGAAAACCATGCCTTGGAAGAACGCTCCAATGCTCCTCTCAAACTAGACAAGTCCTCGCTCTCCAAGCAATCCAGCCCCTTCAAGCCGGCAGATGCTCCTCTGAAAATTAGCCCCATCAGAGCCAAGCGGTCGCCGCAAAAGTCGCCGCTGCGTGTAATCACGCCTGTGCGTGCCACCGGCTCTCCGAACCGCAAGAGTTCCCCGGCCCGTAACTCTCCTCGTGGCTCTGCAAGCCCAAACAGACCCTTCAAGGAGAGCCCGCTCAAGACCGGCTCCAGCCCTGCCAAAGCCTCTAATGGCCCCGACAGCCCCGTCAAATCGGCAATCGATCTGTTTGGAGGCAAGTCCGCCAAAGTGGGCCCGCTGTCGACCCCAAAGAAGACAACTGCGGCCCCAAACAAGAATGCTGCGGCTCCTGCAGCCAACCCTGCAGCCAGCCCGGCCCCTGCAGCCGTTGACCTTGCCAACGCAAACGAAGTCAATGGCCGCAAGCGGCTGCAGCACACGCAGGAAAACGCCCCGGCAGTGTCGTGGGACCGCGAACGCAAGAACCTGCAGGCCTACGAGTACCTGTGTCATGTTGGCGAGGCCAAGGAGTGGATGGAGGGCATTCTCAAGGAAAAGCTGCCCGACGCAGCCGAGCTTCCTGCAAAGCTCCAAGACGGCGTGATTCTGGCCAAGATCACGCGCCATTTCCGGCCCGAGCTGGCCACGCGCATCTTCGAGCACCCGCGGCTGCAGTACCGACACATCGACAACATCAACTGCTTCTTTTCGTTCTTGGCGTCCATCGGCATGCCCGACCTGTTCATGTTCGATCTCGTGGACCTCTACGAGCGCAAGAACATCGTCAAGGTCATCTACTGCATCCATGCGCTCTCGCATATCCTTGCCGGCGAGGATCTTGCGCCGGTCATGGACGATCTGGTGGGCAAACTGGACTTCACCGAGGACGAGCTCAAGCACACCCAGCGGGACCTCGACCGGTCGGGTGCGCGCATCAACTTCGACGCCATGAACCGCCACTTCCGCTCCGTCAGCGCCGCCAAGCTCGCGTCCGAGCCCGCCCCCGAGCCGGGCCCCGAGCTCCGCGAGCCCGAGCCGCTGGACCAGGTCAAGGAGCAGTCCCCCGAGGCGGAGATCGAGATCGACACGCTGGCCGAGGACGTAGCTGCGGTCAAGCTGTCGGACGAGGAGATCATGCTCATGGAGCTCGAGGCGCTGGAGCCCGAAATCACCGCCATGCAGGCGTCCTTCAAGGGCGCCCTGCTGCGGCGCGCGCTGGCTGCCAAGCGCACCCGCTTGTATGCCTGCGAAGCCTCTCTGAGCAGACTGCAGGCCATTGCCCGCGGCACCAAGGCACGCAACGACTCGCCAGTGGCCAAATATATTACCAACCGGAGCGACTCGCTGGAACAACTGCAGGCGGTTTCCCGAGGCGCGGCTCTGCGGGCCCAGCTGGCGCGTCTCGACCGCGACGTCCAGAGCCATGCCGCGCTCTACACGCGTCTCCAAACCGCGTCGCGCTCGTTCGTGGCTCGCGCAAACTACCAGCGCGCCCGCAAGATGCTGGTGGCCGGCGACTCGCACTGGTCCACGCTGCAGGCGGCGATCCGCGGCAACGTCGTGCGCAAGCGCATTGCCGAGCAGCGCAGCAAACTCAAGGCCGCCGAAAAGCAGATTGTCACTGTCCAGTCGGCTTTCCGCGGCCTCATCAGCCGCTTCGAGCTCGGCTGCCTGTACGACGACCTTGACCAGGAAATCGTGGGCATTGTTGGGTTCCAGGCCCGCGCACGGGCCGCGCTGGCGCGTCGCGAGCTGAATGTGGCCACAAACGCGTGGTCGCAGCACGAGGACAAGATCAGAACGATCCAGAACTTGTGGCGCGCGCGCCGCCAGGCCCAGGCGTACCAGTCGCTGATTGCCGACCCCAACCCGTCGCTTTCCACCGTCAAGCGGTTTGTGCATCTTTTGAACGACAGCGACGCCGACTACCGCGAGGAAGTCGAGCTGGAAGCCGCCCGCAAGGACGTGTCGGACGGCGTGCGCGCCAACGAGCGGCTGGAGCAGTACATTGAGCAGCTCGACACCAAGATCGCGCTGCTGCTCAAGAACAAGATCTCCTTGGACGAGGTTGTGGCGTCGATGCCCAAAGCACCGCCCAGCGAGCTCGACCACGCGCTGCGGGCCAGCGGCAGCTCGACGTCGTCGGCGCGGTCGCTGACCGACGACGCGTTCGATCTCAAGGCCCTCAACAAGACCTCGCGCCGCCGCCTCGAGCTCTACCAGGGCATGTTCTACATCCTGCAGACCAAGCCCGTGTATTTGGCGCGTCTCATGCACCACCAGGAGACTATGCATCTAAGCGAGCGCGAGACCAAGGAAGCCGCCGAACGCGTCTTCAAGGTCTTTGCAGGCGCCACCAAGCCCCGCGAGGAGTACTTTTTGCTGCAGCTTCTGGCCAAATCGCTCCAAACGGAAATGGACCACACCAGCTCGTTGCCCGACTTTGTGCGCGGCAACTACCTGGCGTGGCGCATGGTGGGCTCGCTCAACAAGAGCAAGCCCAGCTGCAAGGCCCTCAAGAAGATCCTCAGCGCGCCTGTTGCTGAGGTCTTGGCGCAAAGCGATCTCGACCTCGAGAGCGATCCGCTGGCCATCTATCGCGAGCTGATTGCTGCTGAAGAGCGCTCCGGCAGACCGTCCACCAGAGACCCCACCGCCACTGTGGACGTGGCCCTGCAGGACCCCGAGACCCGCCAGGCGTTTGTGGCTCACCTGCAGCGCCTGCGGGAGCTCACAAACGTGTTTGTGGAAGTCCTGGACAGCAGCGTCGATGACCTGCCCTATCACATTAGATACCTGGCTCGCGAGGTGTACATGCACGCGTCGCGCAAGACGGCGGCCGGCACGGCGCGTCAATCCAGCCCTGCTGGTGCGGCGGCGCTGTCGCTGGTGGGCAAGATTGTCGTGAACCACTACATTTTGCCCGCGATGGTTGCTGCCGATAACTACGGCGTCGTGGACAGGGCGCTGGATATGCGCGAGGCCCAGGCTCTGGGCTCTGTCGGCAAGATCCTGTCACAGTGCGCCACGCTGCAGACGTTCGGTCCGCAGGAGCTTTACTTGCAGCCCCTGAATGAGAGCGTAGCGCATGCTGCCGAGCGGCTGCGAGCGACATTCCGCCGCATCGTCGACATCAAAGACCTGCAGACGCAGTTCTGCATGACGAATCTCGACGACGTCACGTCGCGGGTGCGCCCGCAGCTCACGATGAAGACCAGCGATATCCTTGCGCTGCACTCGCAGGTGTTCCAGCAGCTCTCTGTGTTGACCGATCCGGCCGACGAGATGCTGCGGCCCGTGATCTACCAGCTGGGTCCACTGCCCAACGACGCGCGCGAGATCCTGGATATCGCGCGGTTCACGCAGGTCAATCTCGACCTGAACCCGAGCTACGGCACGCCCGCCGAGTCCGCATCCGTGCCCGAGACAGGCCTCCTGACGGCCGCCAAGCGTTGCCTGATTGCGGTTCTGATGGTCCAGAATGGAACCGATCTCATGGACGTGCTGGTGGCGCCTGTGTCTGACGAAGACGAGGCGGCCAACGACGCCATCAGAGCAGGCTCCACAGACCAGGAATTGTCGGGCCTGACGTTCCGCGAACTGAAGCTTCTGACGCTCGAGAAGGTACTGGAGCTCGAGAGCAGCGGCCGCGTCTCCCGCAGCAACAACTACCAGGACCTGCTCAACAGCCTGGCCGACGATATCCGCAACAAGCATGACCGTCGGCAGGCGCGCTCGCGTGAGCTGGCGCTGTGCTCTGCTACTCTGGCAAGTCTTCAGGACAAGCACAAGTACCTGCAGAGCCGGCAGTCCGAGTACAATGACTATATCGAGGACGCGATGGCACAGCTGCAGCAGCAGTCGACCAACAACAAGAAGAAGAGCCACATCATGCCTCAGCTGCTGGCCAAGCTCCTCAATCGTGACTACGGCCGCTACCGCAACGCCAAGGCGCGCTTTGGCGCGTATCGGTACCCCGCCGGTCGGATTCTCGAGAAGGGTCTGCTGGTGCATCTCAAGGGCTACTCTGAGCGGCAGCAGAAGGATGTGATGTTCACTTTTGCGTGCGACGAGGCCTCCAAGTTTTCGGTCCAGGTCGCGTACAAGGGCATTCAGCGTCCTGGTGGATCCACGACGCTCACGCTCGACGATCTGCTCAACCGGCAATACAACAACCAGGCGTACATTGATTTGTTCGACGATGTCGTGCGCTTTAATACCAACAGGCTTCTGCAGTTTATTTTCCAGAAGTTCTATGGCGCAGAACAGTAGTTTTCGTGTATTATAATTCTTATATCCCTTCACTAGACGCTATCACTATCAAGCACCCTGAGAGCTCTCAAGCTGACAAGTCCCAAAAGCTCACTAGCAGCTCACTAGCAAAACAGCAAATAGCTTAATCGCAGCTAGCATACAGATAGCATACAGATAGCACCCAGATAACACCCATTGCAACTTATCAAACGGATATTTACTTCCTAATTACAGTTCTAATTTGCTCAAAAGTGTGGGGCTCCCGACGCTGACCGATCCATGCAATACGCCGAGCTCCGCGACCGCGGTCGGCAGCTGGCCGCCAAAGCAAGAGGAATGTTCGATGCTCTCGAGCCGCGAGAAAAGATCCTTTTTGGTGTGGGCGGCGGCGTCTTGGTGGTGTTTATGGCGTTTTTTGGAATCTTCCATGAAAAGATCCTCCATTGGATGGTAGGTCTTTCTACCGGCTTTAGAAGCATCCCGCATGGCTGGATCATCATTGTTTTACTGCTTTTTGTGGTATCTTTCCCGCCAATGATCGGCTACTCTGCTTTATCCATGTTTACCGGTATGGTTTACGGCTTTCCCGGCGGCTGGCCTGTGCTTGCATTTGGCACGGTAGTCGGCTCGCTGTTGTCGTTTGTGACTTTCCGCTACATTCTGCGCGATCGGGCGGTGGCATTGGCCCATAAGAATGTGAAATTCTCGGCATTTTCAAAGACTTTGGAGCAGGACAAGTTCACGCTGCTGTGGATGATTAGACTGTGTCCTTTGCCCTACTCGCTGTCCAATGCTGCTTTAAGTAGCATCCCCACGATTGAGGCCTGGAAATTCTGTGCGGCCACGACCTGCACGACCCCGAAACTGTTTCTGCATATCTTTATTGGTGATCGGATCGCGAGATTAGGCTCGGCAAAGACAACCGCAACTATCGTGCTGAATATCTTGTCGATTGTGATTGCCTTGGGCGTTGGAATTCTCACCACATACATCATTTACAACCGCACAATGGAGAAGGCAGCAGCAATGGAGGCAAGTGGCCACTATGGCAATGTTCCCACTGAAGCCGTTGTGCCTAGTAGCCCATCACTATCACTCAACGAATTCGACATCGATAGCGATGCGGAATCAACAGGGAGCATGGATATGGCCACAGGCCGAGATAGACTAGAGCCTGTTTAGCCTAACTGAGGCTTTCTTCTGTGGGGAGTGTTCCCCAACTTTTATACTAGATTCACTAGACTTTCCTTTTACGAAGTTCCAAACTATCTGCTAGACAAACTAGACATTCCTATTACGAAGTTCTTTGCCTTTACGGCTAAATGAGGATGACTTAGTAGCAGTAGCGCGTGAAACACTGCTGGCACTGGTCCGAGATCGCCTCGTGGCTTCTTAGCTGGGCCCGCTGGATCGTCGCGCATGCCAAACAGCTGCGCCATTCAGGCGACCCTTGCGGCCCACTCAACGTACCATTCAGACGCGTCGCAGTATTGTAACCGTTGGTGGTGTACCCTGCTACTTCATCGGTAGTGTAGGTAGTTTTGAACGTTGAACCGTTCGATTCATATGACATGTGTGAGTTTGGAATATACACCAGCAACGGGGTGTCCGTACGGTTGCAGCCAATAAATAATGGGTCCTTGATTTGTGTGTTGCCCAAGGGGACTTTGGGGAAAGTAATGGAATTCCCCTGCGAAGTAAACTGACGCATGTATGTTGACCGCAGGGCGGTGCCATCGGGGTAGTTATCAGGCGTATCTCCTGAATTGTCAAATGCAAATACGACATCTACCTTTCTCTCGGGTTGAATCAATGGCTGCAAAGGCACATTTTCATAGTCCTCTCCACCATCGGCAAGTCCCAACCAGCTGGATTGTCCATAAGGACAGGGAGCCCGTAAAAAGGGTTCGGTTCCACAACGGCTACATCGGCCACCGCGCCGCTGAGAAACCCGAGAATTTGCCTGATCAAAACCGCAGGAAGACCGGTGATTCCCGTGTCCTTGAATCGCAGCAGGATTCCGTTGAGCAGTGACGAAGATGCGCCCGTCAAGAATGTGGCCTGGTCGAGGCCGGCGATGCAGGGACCGTTGGGCGTGCCGGCATTCACAGGAGACCCAATGAATTCCGTATCGGTGAACGAATGCAAATTGGGATCCCAGGATCCAAACTCAAACGGATTGATCTCAATGACTGCGGTGTTGAGGCTAACCTGTTTGTCGCTCGATTCGGCGACCGCTACTTCAATGGGAAACGGCATCTGGTGGTTCTTGAATGCCGCCATATCCCGAAGCCCTGACCAGGTAAGTCCTTGACCACCTTGAGGAGCATCAAAGAGCTGATGGCCAATAGCCAGACCCCACACATCGGAGGTGGTGACGTTGACTCCGGTATTTGCCTTGGCCACGATGGCGTTGAAGATGTCCACGTAGTAATTGACGTTCTTGCCAATATCGTTGCCGTAGAGATTCAAAAGGTTGTTCTGGAAACTCCAAATTTTGGCAGAATTTTGCAGAGCAAGAGGAGTAGTCCAATTGTTAAAGGCGAGTGCACTCAGGAGGAAGCTGCCTCCTGAGACGGCACTAAAGTATGTGGCTCCCTGTAACAAGCCTCCAAGATGACCTTTCCGGTCAGATCCCGGAGTTCTAGAATCCAGGGCCGCAATTTGACCCGCTCCGTTGAGTGCAGACCGGTAAGAACCACCGGATAGAGCAATGGCAGCGCGAATGGGTTGCTTTGCCAGGAGCTCAGCAGTGTTGACGCCAATCAAGTCAGACTTGCTGAGCCAGTCCTGTAATGCTGGTAAAGTAACCTTGTCTCTTTCTTGTAGCCATTGAGCTTCCGAGTCACCGATGGAGATGGCGGGTCGAGCCATTTTCTTCTCGGAGAAACATGCGACTTCGTGGGGAGCATATGAAGCGAGCGTTAGCTCCACCAGTGCCGGTAGAATGAGCCAGAATCGCATTTGATACGGGTGGATGTGGTTGCAACCATTTATTTATACAGTTTGTGCTACTATGGTCTCGGTAATTGGCCGGAGCGTGCCTTCACGTGAGTACATCACGGTTGCATGAACTTTAAACTCCTTTTCAAGAGATCGAGTAACTTTACCACGATCCCAAAATTTCCACGAAATCCGATATAGTCTAGTGGCTAGGACGCGACGCTCTCACCGTCGAGGCCAGGGTTCAATTCCCTGTATCGGAGTATCTTTTTGGACCTTCGATTTTTTGGCTCTTTTATTTTTAGTACCTTCAATCTCGATCTTATGTTTATTATATTAAGTTTAACCGTTTTCTTGTATTCCGATCTGCATTGAGATGCACTCTGCTTGGCACCTGCTGGGCATTCTGCACCCGGCTTCCAAACGGCTCCGAACTGCACTCGGCACAATTCAGCAGTAATAATATTTATAGGTATCTATTTGTGTTTCTTTAAAGGGATTGTAGGTTCGAGTGATGGTAGAATTAGATTTAGAACACAGTTTAGTTGGCGAGTAGATGGATAAACCATGTTAGCTATATAGAATGCATAGCCAGGAGCATAAGCAAATGAAACGCGGTTTCGACGAGAAAAATATATCAAGATTGAGCGATCGGCTCTATCAAATCTTGAATATCTGTAGATCTTTGAATTCTATAGACAATCTCCGAAGAATGCTCGGGGAATGCACTTGGATCTGGATTGGTTGAAGGGAGCATAAACACCGATGCAGAGCAGACGCAAATACAGATGCAGAGAACCGATACAGAAATACAAATATACAAACATACAAATATAATAATATAAAAGTAATAAAATAATATATAAAATGATAGATAATAAAACGGACCAATATGTACCCCCGAAACACGAAAACAGCGAAATCCAAAAGAGCGAAACCGGCAAGGGTTACCCGGAGCTCAACCCCCACCGGCACCCAGGCAACCATGGAAGGATCGGGTTGGGAATCGGAGAACCCTGGGACCCCCGGGCAGTGACCAATCACAGCCCAGTTACCCTACCCGAACTCCCAATCAAATGGGACCAGCAGAGAATCTTACCTACACACTTGTCGTGAAGAACATGTTTTCCAGAGTCCTTCCGTCGCTGAAGCGCAACTCCTTGCGCTCGATGCGCATGCCCATGCCGTCGCTGGCGCGCACGATGGCGTCCGCCAAGGATGCTCACGCCGTTGGCCACATCAAGGGCGTCATTGGTGCCGTTGTCGATGTCCAGTTCGACCAGGGCAAGCTTCCCGCCATTCTCAACGCCCTTACCATCAAAAAGAAGGACGGTGAGGACCTGGTTCTGGAGGTTGCCCAGCACCTGGGTGAGAACACCGTCCGTACCATTGCCATGGACGGTACCGAGGGTCTGGTTCGTGGTGAGCCCGTTGAGGACAGCGGTGCCCCCATCACCGTCCCCGTCGGTGAGGGCACTCTTGGCCGTATCCTGAACGTCATCGGCAAGCCCGTCGATGAGCGCGGACCCGTCAAGACCGACCAGTACCGCCCCATCCACGCCGAGGCCCCCTCGTTTGCCGAGCAGGCCACCTCGGCCGAGGTGCTCGAGACCGGTATCAAGGTCGTCGACCTGCTGGCCCCCTACGCCAAGGGTGGTAAGATTGGTCTCTTTGGCGGTGCCGGTGTCGGCAAGACCGTCTTCATCCAGGAGCTGATCAACAACATCGCCAAGGCCCACGGTGGTTTCTCGGTGTTCTGCGGTGTCGGTGAGCGCACTCGTGAGGGTAACGATCTTTACAAGGAAATGATCGAGTCTGGTGTCATCAACCTGGACGGTGAGTCCAAGGTGGCCCTGGTCTTTGGCCAGATGAACGAGCCCCCGGGAGCCCGTGCCCGTGTCGCCCTGACCGGTCTGACCATTGCCGAGTACTTCCGTGACGAGGAGGGCAAGGATGTGTTGCTGTTCGTCGACAACATTTTCCGCTTCACCCAGGCCGGTTCGGAGGTGTCTGCCCTGCTGGGCCGTATCCCCTCGGCTGTCGGTTACCAGCCCACCCTGGCCACCGATATGGGTGCCCTGCAGGAGCGTATCACCACCACCAAGAAGGGTTCCGTCACCTCGGTCCAGGCTGTTTACGTGCCTGCCGATGATTTGACCGATCCCGCCCCTGCCACCACCTTTGCCCATTTGGATGCCACCACCGTCTTGTCGCGTGCCATCTCTGAGCTGGGTATCTACCCCGCCGTGGACCCCCTGGACTCCAAGTCGCGTCTGCTTGACGCTGCTGTCGTTGGCCAGGAGCACTACGACGTGGCCACTAAGGTCCAGCAGACTCTGCAGGCCTACAAGTCGCTGCAGGACATTATCGCCATTCTGGGTATGGATGAGCTGTCCGAGCAGGACAAGCTGACCGTCGAGCGTGCTCGTAAGATCCAGCGTTTCCTGTCGCAGCCCTTCGCTGTCGCCGAGGTCTTCACCGGTATCCAGGGCCGCCTGGTGCCTCTCAAGGAGACCGTCAAGTCCTTCAAGGAGATCCTCGAGGGCAAGTTCGACAGCCTTCCCGAGGCCGCCTTCTACATGGTCGGTGACATTGCCGAGGTTCAGTCCAAGGCCGAGAAGATTGCCGCCGAGAGCAAGTAAATCGTGTAGCCATAGATAGCTTAGACCGATTGTCCAGCTTCCCCTAGCGTTCCTTGGCGCTCCTGTTCCCAACCGCTCATGTACCCAGGACGCGCTCTGAAAATTACGGTCTGAGAATTACGCACCTTCGAAACCAGCGTGAAAATTCAAAGAAAAGTTACCCGGCACTCGAGGGGTACTAGGCACCTGTGTGTTATGCTCAATTGGTGTTCCTCCTACTGTTCTGGAGTATTTACAACACCTACTACAGTCTACCGCTCATTGCTACGAAAAGAAAGCTAGAGCTGGCTATTCGCGGGGGAATCCCCCGCACCCCCGGGCCGCCTCACGGCGGAGGTCTACACCACCTACTATAGTCTACCGCCGTAAGGCGGAAAACCGACGAGCTTTAGCTCGGAGAGTTATGAAAAAATAAGAAAAGGTACAGCCCATAGACTCCCGACAGGCCTTATCTAGAAACACAAAGTATAGCAGTGAGTAGGAGGATCTACGAGGAGAATGCCGCCGACAAATTAACGGAGGTGCACCCCTCAACCTAAAAAGGTCATGTTGGGTGCAGCGTCTTGGCCCATGCGTCAGGGTAAGGAACGGTGGGTGCATAGGTGCTACGGCCGGGGAAACGTAACACATCATCATGAACGCCCGAGTTAAATCCGTTCTTTCTGGCGATACGCTGGTGTTGACGCCGGTTAACGCCGCGCCGTCGGACAGCAACGAGCGGCTGTTGAGTCTTGCGTATGTGACTGCGCCGCGGTTCAACTCCAACGATGCGTTTGGCTACGAGAGCCGCGAGTACCTGCGCAATCTGCTTGTTGGCAAGCCCGTGCAGTTCAAGGTGCTGTACACCAACAACAACCGGGAATACGGCGACGTCAGCGCGCCGATTTTCTCGTCGCTGGTTGAGCGCGCGCTGGCCGACGGCTCCGTCAAGCTGCGCGATGACGCACCCGTCAAGCAGGGCTATGCCGACTATGCAGGCCGCCTCGACAAGGCCCAGCTGGCCGGCCAGACGGCCCGCAAGATTGTGTGGGCGAACTCGCACCTGAACCTGCGGCAGGTCGGCTCGCCGCCCGAGGAGCTGTACGGCTCGGGCCGCCAGATCCCCTCGATTGTGGAGAAGGTGGTGTCGGGCGACAGAGTGCAGCTGCGCACGCTCATGGACAAGGATTTCCACTATATCGGTCCTGCGTTGCTGGCGGGCATTCGGGCGCCGCGCACGGCCTACGGCGACAGTGCGGGCGACCCCTTTGGCGAGGCCGCCAAGGCGCTGGTGGTCACGCGGCTGCTGCAGCGCGCGGTGCGGGCGGTGTACGTTGCCCCGGCACCCGCCAACCCGCAGCTGCCGCTAGTCACGCTCGTGCACCCTGCCGGCGACATTGCCGTGGCGCTGCTGGAGGCGGGTCTGGCGACCGTGGCCGATGCGCACGCGCCGTTGGTCGGCAGCGAGCGGATGCTGGTGCTGCGGGCGGCGCAGCGCAAGGCCGAGCAGGCGGGCGTGAATCTGTGGAAAAAGAAGGAGGTCAAGCCGTCTGCCAAGGCCATCGAGGCCACGGTTGTCAAGGTGATTTCCGCCGATACGGTTGTTGTTGCGTCGGACGCCATCCCCGGCGGCGAAAAGACGGTGCAGCTGTCGTCGATCCGCGCGCCCAAAAAGAGCAACGCCGAGCAGGCGCCGTTCCTGGCCGCCGCCAAGGAGTTTGCGCGCGCGCTGCTGATCGGCAAGCAGGTGGCCGTGCACGTCGACGCGGTGCGGCCTGCGTCGGACCAGTTTGAGGAGCGCGAGCTCGTCACGCTGGCCCTCACGTCGGTCAACGCCGCGGTGGAGATCGTTGGTGCGGGCTACGCGTCGGTCATCCGCCACCGCCGCGACGACACCGACAAGTCGCCGTTCATCGACGAGCTGTTTGCGGCCGAGGCCGACGCGCAGAGCGCCAAAAAGGGCATGTGGGGCGCGCCTCCCAAGGCCGGCTCGCGCATCGTCGACGCCAGCGAGTCGGTCGTGCGCGCGCGCGGCTTCATGGCCAGCCTCGAGCGCCGCGGCAAGATCCCCGGCGTCGTCGAGCGCGTGTTTTCGGGCGGCCGTCTGCGCGTCGCAGTTCCGTCCGAGAACTGCGTGCTGACCGCCGTGCTGGGCGGCGTGCGCGTGCCGCGGCCCACCGAGGACCACGGCGACAAGGCCTACGAGTTCACGACCCGCCGCTACCTGCAGCGCAACGTGCAGCTCGTCGTGCACAACGTCGACAAGACGGGCGCGTTCATCTCGAACGTGTACCTGGCCGGCAAGCCGCAGTCGCTGCAGGTGCAGCTGGCGCTCGAGGGCCTGGCCGACGTGCACGGCGCGTCGGCCAACGCAGCCGGTCTGCGTCAGGAGCTCGACACCGCCAAGGAGACCGCGCAGACCGAGCTCAAGGGGCTGTGGGAGAACTACGTTCCCGAGCCCGAGCCCGAGTCTGAGGAAGAGGAAGACGAGGAGCCTTCTGTTTCCGCAGGCTCTGCCTCGGCCGGCTCGGCTGGCTCGGCCGGCTCGGCAACGGCGCTGGGCGCGTACGAAGACGCGTACTGCACGCGCGTGTCCACCGACGCGTTCGCCTACCAGCTGCTGGCCAACCACCAGCGCCACGCGCAGCTGCAGACCGAGATGGCCTCGTTCTACAACGCCGCCACCAACTCGGGCGTGCGCTTCCCCAAACCGCCCCGCCGCGGCGAGTTTGTGGTCATCAAAACCCCGTCCGGCTACCTCCGCGGCCGCACCACCGCCTTTGCGGGCACCACCTACACCGTCGACCAGTTTGATCTCGGAACCGAAGTCGAGGTGCCGGCCGCCGACCTGCGCCCGCTGCAGGCGCAGTTCGCCACCACGGCCGTGCCCGCGCTGGCCGTCGCCGCCAAGCTCGCCTACATCGCCAAGCCGCCTAGCAACTACGTCTCCGACTTCAACACCTACATCCAGGGCCAGATCCTCGACAAGAAGATTGTCGTGCAGGCCGGCCCCGGCGGCGTCACCGTCTTCACCGAGGACTCGAAGGCCGCCACCGACAGCGTCAACACGCGTCTCATCGACGACGGCTACACGTCGGTCGGCGCGGGCCCGGACTCGGACATGAAGCAGCGTCTGGCCGGCCTCGAAAGAGACGCCATGCGCGAGCGTATCGGCATGTGGGAGTACGGCGACTCGCGCGACGACGAGCAGTAGACGCTTTCTAGCTTCCTCTAAAAATGTAAATACTAACGCTTTCCTGTTCTTAGCCCCCTTCCGCTGTCTTATCCCCTTCCCAGGAAGGGCAACTGTACTCCGCGCCTACCGCCTTACCGACAAGCGCAGCTCGGAAAGCTACAGAGCTGGTGCTTTGCGGGGGATTCCCCCGCACCCCCCTGGGCCGCGTTACGGCGGTAGGATCCACAGGTCTACAGTGCTTTTAATTTCACTAACTCTCCGTCGTCGGTTTTCCGCCGTAAGGCGGCCCGGGGGTGCGGGGCGTCCCCCCGCAAATAACCGGCTACGCCGTTCTTTTGTAACTCTCCGCAGGTTATGTCTCCGCCGTAAGGCGGCCCGGGGGTGCGGGTGAATCCCCCGCAAAGCACCAGCTGTATAGCTATGTTTTGTTATAACTCTCCAAAGTAAA
The DNA here is from genome assembly GCA_022577695.1 of Wickerhamiella spandovensis. Lineage (NCBI taxonomy): Eukaryota > Fungi > Ascomycota > Dipodascomycetes > Dipodascales > Trichomonascaceae > Wickerhamiella > Wickerhamiella spandovensis. The sequence goes on along the minus strand of JAKIRT010000010.1, from coordinate 28,744 downwards.
GCACCGGTTATCGCCAGGTGAAGAACACTGGTAGAGTTAGGACTCGGAGCGTTGACCCTAGGCACCCCCTGCAGTCTAAAGCGGCAACAGAGGAGCCTAAAAAGAGGAAAAGAGATTCATAGCGGAATAAGAAGAATCCCAAATGGGGTTAAGAACAGCTGCTACATATTCGTGGCTAGGAACAGGGTGCTTAGGCCTGGTTGGTGGGGCGGATGACGATCTCGTTCACATCGACGCTCTCGGGCTGGCCAATGGCAAAGGCAACGGCATCAGCAAAGCTAGTGGCCGGAATGGCGCCAGCCTCGAAGCTCTTCAGCAGGGCAGCAACCTCGGGATCCTTGGTGGTGCTGGTGATCTCGCTCTGGGTAGGGCCGGGAGAGATGGCAGTAGACCGGATGTTGTAAGGCTTGGTCTCCAGACGCAGACCCTCGGTAAGGGCAATGACAGCATGCTTGGAAGCAGCGTACACAGCAGACAGAGGGTAGACGTTGTGGCCGGCGATAGACGCGGTGTTGACGAAATGGCCGCTCTTCTGCTCCTTGAACACAGGCAGAGCAGCGGCGATGCCGTTCAAAACACCCTTGACGTTGATGTCAATGGTCTGGTACCACTCCTCAACACGCAGAGACTCGAGCTTGGAAAGAGGAGCAACGCCGGCATTGTTAACAAACACATCGAGGCGACCATATAGGGCAATGGTCTTCTTAACAAGATCCTGCACGCTCTTCAGGTCAGTGACATCGGTGACAATGGCAGCCTCCTGGGACAGGCCAAGTTCTTTGACAGCCTCAGACAGACGATCAGCGCGTCTAGCAGCGATAACTACCTTAGAACCAAGTTCAAGCAGCTTCTTAGCAGCAGCCTTGCCCAGTCCGGTGGAGCCGCCAGTGATGATGATAACCTTGTCTTTGTATTCGCTCATTGATAGTTGGAAGTGTTGATGGTAATTGATGGGGGTGACCTCTGTTTATATAGAATATTTACACCCACCCTATCCCATCACATTAATTCTGACGCAATATCAGAGTTGATACACTGCCAATGCTTCCGGATAGTTCAACGAGCCGACCCGGTCTTGAAAACACGGAAACCGAGGAATTACACCCAGATAAAATAGACCATTTAAGCACGTTTACACCAAATACAAGGAAATAAGAAAAGAAATGCCCTATTTCACCAGAAAACATGCGGAAACGTAGCGTTTCGAACTCAGATTGTGGGTGATACCCCTTACCTTGGGCAGACAGCCGACAGGATGGGTACAGCAGGTACATGCACTATGTGTCAGCTCTCCTAAAATAGGTTAAGAAGCGCTCCAGTTCGGAGCTCATCCAAACATTCATACATTCTAAGAGAAACCGATACCCGAAGTACAATTTTCTTTATTATACAGTTAACTAATCTTTCTTTGCGCCGCTTCTCATTTGTGAACGTGGATGGATCACAAGGCTTCGGCTATCCACGCACTTCGATTGCAATATGCACCATTTGTAAGGGACTGCATACGCCATACTTTGATATGCATTGGCCAAGGGGGTTGTCGATAATAGAGTGAAGCTTCCATACCATTCCCTAAGTCTATAGAAAACTTTCAGATGATATTGCCTATTTATCGGACATATAATGCAAATAAAACCGTCATTCAAGGGTTTCGTGATGCCAGTGTCCAAGGGGCCACTATAACCTATTGTTATGATATTGGCGGAATGCACGCCCGAACCCAAGAGCGAATTACGCTGCTAGTGGAAAAAAGAGGTCAAATAGTATGAAATGGTTAATTAAGGCCATAGATGTCCTCGCTTTATGAATTGGCGAGACCTTCTAGCCTGAGAACCTCTCGGATGGGCCATACCTCATCCGCGATGCCGACGCTGGACCTTTATATCAAGTCAAAAAGCATCTCGGGCCCTGATATAATTAACGCATGCGAATATAAAAGACCGCAATAAAAGCCCCACGTTAGAAAGTTCCCTTTGCAGCAGCGAAACTAGGACCTTTGAAAACTAGGCCCTTTGAAAATGTTACGTGGACTTCCAAAACTTGTTCAAGATTAATCAGAAGTGAAAGCAATCTCATTCGCAGTGCCATTTCCAAGAAGGCTGTTTCTAAAAGCGGCACTACGACTGAAACTGTTGCCAAATAGGTAAATTTCTGACTCCTCTCCAGAAGTTCAGCACCCTCACGTTTTTGACAGTATTGGTGATTCCACTCTGAGCACTGCCTAGACAAATGGTGGTATTGTGGACTAAGGGGCCGGCCATTTTGGTAAAGATAGTCATTGGCATAGGGCACTGACTGTTGAGAAGCCGAGCGGATATCGTTGAATAGGTCTATGTGGTACGCCGACCAACGAAAGAGCAGCCATATCGTTGCACCCTCACCAATTACAGTAACATCCTATTCACCGTTGATCTTGGTATCGAGTGAAAGTGTACACACATAAAATCCTGATTATTCGAGTGCTTTGAGCTCGTAAACACGCATGCACATGCACTAGCCATCTGGGAGATCACATAAAGGCAGCCGACTAAGATATTTTTCAAAGGGTCCATAGCACTGCAGATAATACCGCTCTCCCCTTGCGCATTGCGGAATCTTTGACAGTGCCTTCTATTTGTTTAGCTTGCACGACTGGGATCGCCTTGGGGCAACACCAAACAGCTTCTAATTGGGCAGTGGCCTGCGCCCGCAGCTGGCCGGATGTCTTCGAGTGCCAGTCGGCTTATTTGGAACAAATTTTTGATCGGCTCCAAGAAAAACCGCAACTATATATAGGTGTTCCAACAACCCTACCCTTCGTGAAAAGATTTTGACTGTTTACACAACCTCGATATCCTGCTCCGGATGGTTGGTAGAGCCGGACCCGAGAAGAAGAGAAGGTAGCACATAATGATTGAAGCATTTTGCCTTGGAGTGGTGTTCTTTTTGAAATACTACAACTCTAACTAAGGCTTGATCATGCGCAGAAGCGTTCACCGATATCAGGAATAAAAGGTGAGTCTGGACTCATCGGCGTCCCGAGCCCTTACCCACACACCACCGGAAATCGACGCACGATCATGCAAGAGGTGCATAGACACAAGTGCCGCCTGGCAGCATACGGAGACACTACCCTTACCACTACTGTAGATGGGCACCCAAATACTTACAAGAGTCTTCAAAAGGAAATAATTAGTTAGTTGCGGTACTGTTTAAGATGATTTACCTCGGGATCAAAATTGGCCCTTTGTGGGACGGAAAACAATCTCGTTGACGTCGACATTATCGGGTTGGCCAATAGCAAAGGCTACTGCATCAGCAAAGCTGGTAGCAGGAATAGCATTTTCTTGGAACGCCTTCAGCAAATCAGCCACCTCCGGATCTTTGGTCGTACTGGCAATCTCACTTTGGGTCTCTCCAGGAGAAATCACAGTCGTACGAATGCCGTAGGGTTTGACCTCTTGACGAAGGCCCTCGCTGATAGCAAGGACAGCGTGTTTAGAAGCAGAGTAGACTGCAGTGAGAGGGAACACATTGTGACCGGCCACTGACGAAGTGGTAACAAACTGGCCGCTCTTCTGTTCCTTGAAATGAGGAAGAGCAGCAGCAATTCCATAAAGGACACCCTTGATATTGATGTCAATGGTCTGATTCCACTCGTCAACCCGAAGGGCCTCGAGCTTGGAGAGGGGTGCAATACCAGCATTGTTGATGAAGACATCAAGACGGCCGTAGAGGTCCAAAGTCTTCTTGACCAGATCTTGGACACTCTTCAGATCAGTGACATCAGTGACAATGGCAGCCTCCTTCGGCAGGCCAAGCTCCTTGGCAGCCTCTTCAAGGCGGTCCGGGCGTCTAGCTGCAATAACGACCTTGGATCCAAGGCCAAGAAGTTTCTTAGCAGCTGCTTTACCCAGGCCGGTGGAACCTCCGGTGATGATGATAACCTTATCCTTGAACTCACTCATTTGATCAATTCGTGTAGAAACTCCAGAGGAAACTAGCAGTTATATAGACGTTATGCCCTATCCCTTGAGCGACATTCACGACTGGTGACGCAACCTCAACTGCAGAACTCGTCGATCCGTGGTGCCGGGGCCAAAAGCAACGCAGCTAAACTAACATTTACGGTGCGTTCTATCGGCCCTTCAAACGGCCAGGGCTTAACACTTCACAAGCATTCATTGTCTAAATCCATAGCGACTTTTAATAAAACATACAGCAATTATCACACCATCTCCGCCAGCAAGATGAAGCCCTTACCCGGTTTCACAGAGTCGTCTCTTTATTATGCACCAGATGCATGCATACGGCTACAACATGGCTTGGCAGCATGCTCTTGTTGCCACAATCACGCCTAGTAGGCCCACCGTTGTAGAATATTTGATGAGAAAGGTACATAATTGTTATTGCAGCAAGGTAGAGGCATTCGTAAAACGCCTATTTTCTGCTAGCGATCCCTGGGTACGGAATTGGCGGCACTTTAGTGGCCGATGTTCATCTGCATGCACAATTGGTAAGAGCCTGCATAGGTCACGTAAGAATCAAGACAAGCCGGCTCGGAATCGGCATGATATTATCCGACTACAGTTTTGTTTAGGAAGGACCTAGAATTAGCATTGAGTGCCATAATAGCAGCCCGTAGATTCGATCTCGCTTAGAAAATTCATGAATTTCATTAGGATTTGTATACTCGCCCGGTTACCTGCCGAAAACCAAACGAATATCTATTGAACAAGTACTGGAGTATGGGAAACAACAAATAAGTGACAACAAGATTATGTATGATATAGTCTATTTAATATTATGTTGACGCCATTGGTCTGGTTTCAAAGGATGTCTCAATGATGTCTCACACCTCGCCCTAGTCGATGCAGGTGCTCGTCCCAGCGAGATGGTTATGAGGAGATAATAGATGGTGCTAGAGAGGTAATGAATTGGATGATATGAAAATGCGAATTCTACGGTAAAAGTACCAGAACTAGAGTAGCAATGTAACGTGCGCACACACTATTGCTGGTCCATTGGATGTGATCTAGAACGAGGCAGCCGTAGGACGGAAAACAATCTCGTTGACGTCAACATTCTCAGGTTGGCCAATAGCGAATGCGACGGCATCAGCAAAGCTAGTAGCAGGGATCGCATGCTCATGGAAAGCCTTCAACAGGGGTGCCAGCTCAGGGTCCTCGGTGGTGGTGCTGGCAATCTCACTTTGGGTTTCACCAGGAGAAATCACAGTCGTACGAATGTTGTAAGGCTTGACTTCCTGACGAAGACCTTCACTGATGGCAAGGACGGCATACTTCGAAGCAGAGTAGACTACAGTGTAAGGGAACACTTTGTGCCCGCCGACCGACGAGGTAGTAACAAATTGCCCACTCTTCTGTTCCTTGAAATGGGGAAGTGCCGCTGCAATTCCATACAAAATGCCCTTGACATTGATATCAATGATCTGGTTCCACTCATCAACACGAAGAGCCTCGAGTTTGGAAAGAGGTTCAACACCGGCGTTGTTGACGAAGACATCAAGACGACCGTAGAGGTCTAAAGTCTTCTTGACAAGGGCCTGCACACTCTTCAAGTCAGTGACATCAGTGACAACGGCTGCCTCGTTAGGAAGACCAAGCTCCTTGGCAGCCTCCTCCAAGCGGTCAGGACGTCTAGCGCCAATTACAACCTTGGCACCGAGATCAGTTAGCTTCTTGGCAGCTGCCTTGCCGAGACCAGTCGAGCCTCCAGTAATGATGATAACCTTATCTTTGAATTCACTCATTAGATCAATTAATACTGTACTTCAGCAGAACCTGGCAGTTATATAGACAGTCTGCCCTATCCCTTGAGCGATATTCACGGTTGGTGACGCAAATTCGGGGATTTAAAAATCGCTGTTAAACGAACATTGGCGGCGCATTCTTGATCGATTGGTGGAAAATCTAACGCTAAGCCATTTATAGAGTAATTAAATTGCTTTCTGCAAGACAAATCTCACTATAACCGGTTAGCAGCTCGAGGTTGTTACCATTTTGCGAGGGGCGTTTTTTAGGATATGCACCAGATGCATGCAAGGCGCTACAACCAGGCTTGGCAGCATAGTTTTGCCACATTCACACAAAGTAGTTCAACAGAAAAGCGAAATGAATAGCGCAATTCATTGTATGGCAGAGTACAGGCAGTTGTGATAGACACTTCTTCCTACTAGCAGTCCTGGGGTACCGAATGAGCGGCGCGTCAGTGGCTGCTTCTCATATGCATGCACAATTGGTAATAACCCGCATAAGTAACGTAATAATCTGGGGAAGACGGGTCGGAATCGGGATGATGCTATCCGAAGGCATTTTCGAGCAGCAAAGGTCTGTTCTTGAAACTGACTCCCGCGTGATTGCCAGCCAATTTGATCTTGAAGCAGAATGCGAATGACAATCCTTTGGCCGGATTTCTGATCATATTCCAGCGGTTTGAGGTACAAATTGAGCAGAACTATATAGTAACGGAAATCTAAGATACCAAGAAAGCTTACTCCTCTTTTTATAAACTATATGGCTGTTTTGATGCCGTCGTCCTTCAAGGGGATGTCTAAACTATGCATGGCCAGCGCGTTGCTCTATTCGAAGCGCATGTAACACCAAAGGAGGCCCTAAAAGTAGTGGATTTGGAGAGCTTGATGTAAAAGTGAATGAAATGAAAATGCGAATTCTATGCTAAAGTACTCGAGGCCCCGAGTAATGCAGGTTCCGTCCATCTACTGCGGGTGCTGTAGATACGGCGGCGGAGTGGATGAGACCTAGAACGAGGCAGCCGTAGGACGGAAGATGATCTCGTTGACATCAACATTCTCAGGCTGGCCAATGGCGAACGCAACAGCATCAGCAAAGCTCGTAGCAGGCACGGCAAAGTCACCAAAGTTCTTCAGCAGCTCGAGCGCGTCGGCGTCCTTGATGGTGGTACCAATCTCACTCTGGGTGGCACCAGGAGAGATGACGGTAGTGCGGATATTGTAGGGCTTAATCTCTTGGCGAAGACCCTCGCTGATAGCCAACACAGCATGCTTGGTGGCAGAGTACACAACAGTGAACGGGATCACCGAGTGACCAGCCACAGAAGAGGTGTTGACAAACTGACCACGCTTCTGTTCCTTGAAGTAAGGAAGAGCAGCAGCAATGCCGTGGAGAACGCCCTTGATGTTGATATCAATGGTCTGGTTCCACTCGTCAACCTGCAGAGACTCAATCTTCGAGAACGCAGCAATGCCGGCGTTGTTTACAAAGACGTCGAGACGGCCGTACAGGTCCAAAGTCTTCTTGACCAGATCCTGAACACTCTTCAGATCAGTGACATCGGTGACAATGGCAGCTTCCTTGGGAAGACCAAGCTCCTTAGCAGCCTCCTCCAAACGATCAGGACGTCTAGCGCCAATTACAACCTTGGCACCGAGATCAGTTAGCCTCTTGGCGGCAGCCTTGCCGAGACCAGTAGAGCCACCGGTGATGATGATAACCTTATCCTTGTATTCGCTCATTGAGGTGATGCTTGTTGTTGCTTGTTGGTTCTTGCTGGAAGATGGTTTGAAGAGAAACAACCAGAGTTTATATAGACACTCTCGCGCCCTACTCGTGCCCTACCCCTTGCGCAGTATGCAGGATTGGTGGCGAAACCACAAACACATGACAAAAGGTTGGTCATTTTTCAGATGCAGCCTGAGCACCCAACGACAGCCAGCGACAGGCACTTCAAGTAACGATGTGTGTGCAGTTTCCGTAGTTAAGGACCAATATATACTGTGCTAGAATATGTCAAAACAAGCCTTCGAAATCTAGGAATTTACAAGAATGATACTAGCGCGAGCCGAGGAGGCTGGATCGCCCTTACCTCGTCCCAACGGTCTGTGGTATGCATGCAGATGGAGCCTGCATAACTGGCCGGGACATTCTCAGCACACAACACTACTACGGCACCAACCACCGAAGAATTCCAATCTTAATACTACAAAAATATATTGCAAGGTTTCAGCTCTTGAATACCGTCCTTCAGTGTCTTTTTCAAGTCTTCTTGAGGGTGGCAATTTTCAGGGCAGAGGTGCATATGCCTCTGTTTCGGGACGGACGCGGTGTATGCACAATTGGTAAGAAAGCATATGCATATTGAAAAGCCACGTGTTAAATCGAGTGGAGTATACGCTGTAGGGTGATATATCGTGATTCATAGGCGGTAAATACGCGCTACTGGATCAGCCCTCCAGTAGTTTGTTTCGAAAGTCCTTCTCTCATTGCGAATCTGACCATTTAACTCCAATAATGAGTTTTCGCAGGCAATGCAAAGAATTTATATATATATTATATCCAGAATCTGTTCTAATCAGTGACTATGGTGTTGGAAGCTGAGCATAGCGCTCGGATTACGATAGTTTTTCGAGGTCAATCGAGTGTCCAGCGCGCACAGCTTATGCACCATTAGTCCTAACCTGAAGGCAGCTTAACCCCCAGAATAGCAAGAGACATAGATCCATCAACACGAATCAATTGAGAGCAATTGCTTTTATATTCTGCGCTATGGCTTTTCATTTAGCCGTTCGAAATTGCATTTAGGCTAAAATGTGATCAAGTACGCCGACACCCACGAAAGCATCCAGAAGACCCCAAGCAGCATGCGGAGAAAGCCTCACCAGACCAGAAATAGATTTCCAAAGCCATTCATTAAACATCCTCTCGCTAGCTCCGAAATTAACGCTCGAGCCCCTGCGGCACCCCAACGGTGCTCGACCCATGACCTCATCTGCAGAGCTCTCCACACGACCAAGACCTACCCTAGAGGGGAATAACGCGCGCCGCAGCTGTCAGATCAAAACAAAAAGCGGCTTATTGCTCAAAGCGCCACCATATCAGTGCAACCGAATCAATTGCTCATTTCTTCACGCTCTCCAAGAATCACTATTTTCTCGAAGTTTCCAACATCAAGTGACCTTCGGATAACCACAAGAAGCCGTTGCCGCGTGCATGTCACGTGCCCCGGGCTGCCCATGCATCTGGATTCGTAATTTTGGTGCAAGATTATAAATTATGCAGGTCAACGAGTATATAAACCACCAATAGATACACTTATCCAAAAACACCAACCCAATTCACAAATATGTCTACCCGCACTGTCTTCTACGGCGAGAACAAAGAGCTCCTCAAGAAAGAGGCCCCTGTCCCTGAACTGGGTCCCCATGACGTGCTTGTGCAGACGCAGGCCATTGCATTCAACCCCACCGACTACAAGCATCTCGACTACCAATTGAGTGAGGGTGCGGTGCTCGGTACTGATGGCTCCGGCGAAGTTGTCAAGGTTGGCTCGGAGGTCTCTACCGTCAGGGTCGGCGACACAATTGCTTCTTTGTTTGGCGGTGGTAACCCCGACAAGCCCGACGAGGGCTCCTACAGCAATCTCATCAAGGCCAGCGAGTACGGTGTTCTGAAATTCCCCAAGAAGCTCGAGCAGACCTCTAATAACGAGATCCCCAGCGGTCTCCCCACCACTTTTGAGCAGGCTGCCTCCTTGCCTGTTGGTCTGTTGACTGCCACTTTGGCCTTTGTTGGCTACAACGACACTCCTCTGGTCAAGGGCACCAAGAAGGGTTATGCGCTGATTTACGGTGCCGTGAGCTCTCTCGGCTGGCAGGCAACCCAATTGGCCCATTTCCTGGGCTACGATGTCATTGCCGTGGCCTCCAAGAAGCACGCCGATCTGCTCAAGTCCGTTGGCGTCACCCATGTGGTTGACTACCACGACGACGACTGGGTCGAGCAGGCCCGCAAGATTGGCGGCGACGACATCATCTACGCATACGACACCATCTCGTTCGAGCCTACCATCAAGAAGGTTCTCGAGGCCGTCTCCAACACCAAGCCTGTCAAGGTGAACCTGTCTCTGCCCGGCACCGAGAGTGTTGGCAGCAAGCCCAACGTCGAGATCGACGTGCCTCTGGCCTACTTCCTCGGCATCAAGGTCAAGACCTTCGGTCCTGCCACCTTCGAGGCTCCCGAGAAGATCATCGAGCGCCGCGGAGCCGTCTTCAAGAGCGCCAACGAGCTGCTGGTCGCCAATCAGATCAAGACGCTGCCCATCGAGGTCATCGGCACTGGCATCGAGAGCGTTCCTAAGGGCGTCGATGCTATCCGCAAGGGTGTCTCGGGCGTGAAGGTTGTCATTCGCGTTTAGTAGCATATCATTTAGTTTCACGACCTCTGTTTCACGATCTCTATTTCACGATATCTATTTCACGATCTCTATTTTTTTTAGTATCTCTCCGAGCTAAAGCTCGTCGGTTTTCCGCCTCAAGGCGGTAGACGCTAGTGCTCTGGATGATAATCCGGCACAAACCCCCACGCTCTATTTCTTTTATTCTAAAAAACGCTCCAATCTTCGCTGGCAATTTTCTGCCGAGACTAGGTCAGGGGGTGCGGGTGAATTCCCCGCAAAGTCACCCCCTCTTTAGATCCTGTTTTATAACCCTCCGAGCGATAGCTCGTGGGAGTTCCGCCTGCGGTGGGGTTTCTCTGCAAAGCGTGAGGTATCTACAAGCTATATCACTGCTAACTCATTATGTATATAGAAAATTGGTCGTCTGCTTGATTCTATTATAAACCAGGGTACTAATTGGTGAAAGATATATTTGAGAAGCCGGAGAGTTAAGAAAGACTCTATCTATTCAAGGTAGTTATGATATTTTGACTAGCCGAGGTAGGGTGGATGCGTGCAGGTCATGTGCCCCCAACTGCTGGTGCATCTGCATTCGTAATTTTGAAGCGATATTATAAACTATGCAGATAGATTCGTATATAAACCAGCAATAAATACTCTTGAAAATAAATCGATTTCACAAATATGTCTACACGCACAGTATTCTACGGCAAGAACAAGGAACTCCACAAGGAACAGGCGCCTGTCCAGGAATTAGGTCCGCATGATGTCCTGGTCAAGACGCACGCAATCGCGTTCAACCCAACAGACTTCAAGCATCTAGACTTTAAATTGAGTGAGGGCGCGGTGCTAGGCACTGACGCCTCCGGCGAAGTTATCAAAGTTGGCTCCGAGGTCTCTAGTGTCAAGATTGGCGACACAATTGCTTCTGTGTTTGGAGGCGGTAATGTTGACAAGCCCCTGGATGGTGCCTACAGCGATGTTATCAGGACTAGCGAGTACGGCGTGCTGAAATTTCCTAAGAAGCTCGAAAAGAGTTCTGGGAACGAGATTCCCAGCGGTGTCCCCACTACGTTTGAGCAGGCTGCTTCCTTGCCGGTTGGTCTGTTAACAGCTGCCTTGGCCTTTGTTGGCTACAACGATTCTCCGTTGCAACGGGATTCTCAGAAAGGTTATGCGCTGATTTACGGTGCTGTGAGCTCTCTTGGTTGGCAGGCAGCTCAATTGGCTCGTTACTTGGGTTACGACGTTATCGCTGTTGCTTCCAAGAAACACAAGGATTTGCTCAAGTCAATTGGTATTACCCTGATTGTTGACTACCATGAAGACGACTGGGTCGAGCAGGCCCGCAAGATTGGCGGTGACGATATCGTCTATGCCTACGACGCCATCTCGCTCCGGCCCACCATCAAGAAGGTCTTCGAGGCTGTTTCCAACACAAAGCCTGTCAAGGTGAACCTGTCTCTGCCGGGCACGGAGAACATCGCCAAGAAGCCCAATGTCGAGGCTGACGCTCCGTTGGCCTACTTCCTCGGCATCAAGGTCAAGAGGCTCGGTCCTGCCAAGTTTGAGGCTCCGAATAAAGTCATCCAGCGCCGCACCGCTATCTTCCAGAGCGCCAACGAGCTGTTGGCCGCCAACCAGATCAAGGCGCTGCCCATCGAGGTTATCGGAGAAGGTATCGACAACATTCCGAAGGGTCTAGAGACAATTCGCAAAGGTGTCTCGGCCTTGAAAGTCGTCATTCGCGTTTAATAGCACATCATTTAATACTCCACTTTCTCCTAGCTGATGATCTTACGGGTCACTACCGCCTCAAGGCCGAAAACCGTGCTAGTGTTGATATAAACTGGTCGTCCAGTTTAGTCTATAGGTGCAGCTGCAAAGGGATGGGTCTAAGAGCCCTGTAGGTGAAGAAAAGTTATATTTAAATCTATTTAGGTCGTGCCTGTGGGCTAGCCGGACGTAGGCTGGAAGAAAATCTCGGTGACATCGACGTTCGCCGGCTGGCCAATGGCGAAGGCAACTGCATCGGCAAAGCTAGTGGCTGGAATAGCCGACTGCTCGAGATGTTTGATCACCTGAAGAGCTTCGGGATCCTCAATGGAGTTTGTGATGTCGCTCTTTGTTGCGCCTGGCGAGACAATCGTCGTGCGGATATTGTAAGGCTTCACTTCTTGCCGCAAGCCCTCACTGATTGCTCGCACGGCATGTTTGGTCCCCGCATAGACAGCGGCATAGGGGAACACCGTATGGGCGAGGACCGAAGCGGTGTTGACGAATTGGCCGCCCTTTTGTTCCTTGAAATGCGGCAATGCAGCGGCAATGCCGTAGAGAACACCTTTAATATTGATATCAATGGCTCTGTTCCATTCATCGATCCGCAAAGCCTCGATTTTCGAGAACGACGGCACTCCTGCATTGTTCACAAACACATCCAGGCGGCCGTAAAGGTCCAATGTCTTCTTAACAAGAGCCCGCACACTCTCGATGTCGGTCACATCTGTCACAATTGCAGCCTCTTTGGGCAACCCCAGCTGTTTAGCAGCCTCCTCAAGCTTATCTGGTCGTCGAGCTGCAATCACCACCTTGGAGCCTAACTCAGTTAGCTTCTTGGCAGCAGCTTTGCCAAGACCAGTAGAGCCGCCAGTGATGATAATCACCTTATCTTTGTACTCGCTCATTCGACGTCTAGTGATTTACGGTGGTACCTGGAGTCGTTATATAGACATTTGCCCTACCCCTTGAGGGCTATGCACGATGAGTGACGCGACCACATACATGACAAATTGGTACTGATATTATGCGTGATTTTTGGGGTCTTGGCACCATCGGCTAAACAAGAGAGCCCCCATGGGTGGGATTTTAAGCCCGCTGGCTAGGGCCCTGCAGGGTCTGTAGGCTATACTTGAAATTCAATTGTAAACCGCCCCAATGATCACCCATCCCGCACCCGAATAGCCGCCAGGGCCCTAGCCCAACGATGAGCACTTGGTGGTTGTCATGCAGGGGAGCTGCATTCGATCTAGCCTCCCCCACTTTGATGCACAATCTGTGTTATTCCCCGCCACTCGCTTCTTGGCTCGAGTAGATAGTCGGGGAAAAATAAAATATAAATGGCTGTATTTTTGAGGTTTAGATGCACTTGCTAGCCGATAGGCCTTGTTTCCGAGGAATACCTCGGGTAAATGGGAGCTATCTTTAAAGTTAATCGACGCATGCATCGTTGGTAATGTGCCATGCGCCATTTTCATGCTGGGGCGGTGCACAGCGTTAATAAAGTATGAGCTCGCTATAAATAAATAATTCGCGATTGAGTCTTTGAACGATGTTCTTGAAGCATTTAAACCTTAATCCTAGATATAATGTTTTTCGATAGTGAAAGCCACAAGACCGTTGCGCGTCTTAAAATCCCAGTCTTCGGATAAATTCAGATTCAATGCCTTGACGTAAAACCCATGCAGGTACACTAATGAGTTTTAGTTCGGAAATTGTAAAAAAACTACAGAGCAGGTGAATTGCGGGGGATTCCACCGCACCCCCTGGGTCGCCTAAAGGCGGATGATCATACAGAGCTCTACAGTCTACCGCCTTAAGGCGGAAAACCGACGAGCTTTAGCTCGGAGAGTTCTTAAAAAGGTTGAAATACAGAGTGATTGTGGGTATTGGCCTAGCAGATATGCCAATGCGGACGAAAAACTGAACGATGAATCGATCCTTAACGAGGAATAGAAAAAATCTAGATCTGTAAATTGGTGGGCCGGAATTTAATCTCGTTGATATCCACGTTCTCGGGCTGGTCAATGGCAAATGCAACTGCCTCGGCAAAACTAGTGTCCGGCAGGCCATTGTCGACTCTGTCGGCCAAGCGTTTGTGGGCCTCTTGATCACTGGTCGTGGAAGCAATTTCACTTTGGACAGGACCAGGCGAAATGACGGTGGTGCGGATATTATAAGGCTTGACTTCCTGGCGAAGACTCTCGCTTAGGGCCAGAACGGCCGCTTTGGTAGCTGCATAAACAGCTGCAGTAGGAGCCACAACGTACGCAGAGGTTGATGCCACATTCACAAATTGGCCACTCTTCTGCTCCTTGAAATAAGGGAGGGCGACGGCAATTCCGTAAAGAACGCCTTTAATGTTGATGTCAATGGCTTGGTTCCATTCATCAACCTTTAGGGCTTCAAGCTTAGCCAGAGGTGCTACACCCGCATTGTTCACAAATACATCAATGCGGCCATACAAGTCTACGGCTGCCTTTGCAAGTGCCTTGACACTCTCCAGATTCGTCGTGTCGGTGACAATGGCGGCCTCCTTGGGGATACCAAGGTCTGCAGCTGCTTCTGCCAAGCGGTCCGGGCGGCGGGCTCCAATAACAATCTTGGCACCCTGTTCCTTTAGCTTCTTGGCAGCAGCTTTCCCAAGACCAACGGAACCGCCAGTGATCACAATGACTTTATCTTTGATGGACATAGCGATCGATGAGAGAACTGCCGCCGTTATATAGTGCGGAGGGCCCTTAACCTAGCATGCACATGCATCGCACCAGATGAGGGCTAGCGGGAAAATGGGCGCTTTGAGGTGGAATATAAATAAAATATTAACAATAAATTAACAATAGAGAGATTAAATAACGGCAGTAGAAAGCGTTGAATCACAGGGTCAGATGCTACAGGGTGCAATACCTCTAGTGCGGATTATCAACCGTCATGCACAATTGGTAATTGTACATGGAAACGTGCTAGGGGAACAAAAATAGATCATCAGCTTAGCAGCTCCACGGAACGAATTGAGCCTACATTCAGGCACCGATGTATTCGCATGTTTTTTCGGCCGCCTGTAAAGGCGAGCCATTGCGAGCCCTTACGTTCTATCTAAACTCCACTAGTCTAAACCTCCGCCGTAAGGCGGCCCAGGGGGCGCAGGGGAAATTCCCCGCGAATAACCCAGCTCTAGCTTGTCTCAACTCTGCGAATTCGTGGGTTCTCCCCCGTACCACCCTCGTACCAAACCACGGCCGGGTAATTCAACGAAGCAGGTGCGTATATATAAGCCCTCCGCGTCTTATATAATCTTCCGATCATGACATAAGCCGAGCCGGCGCGGATTTAATTGCATTGATTAAGACACCCTTCGTATGGGCCTGACTCACCGTCTTCGTCCCATCATGACTTCCAATCAATGGACGGCCACAAAGGTCCGTAACACCTTTTTCGACTACTTTAAAGACAAATCGCACACGTTTGTGCCTTCTTCGTCGGTTATTCCTTACGAAGATCCCACGCTGCTTTTCGCCAACGCCGGCATGAACCAGTACAAGCCGATTTTCCTGGGCACCGTTGCGCCTGGCTCGCCGTTTGCGAACCTCAGCCGTGCCGCGAACTCGCAAAAGTGCATCCGCGCGGGCGGCAAGCATAATGACTTGGAGGATGTGGGCCGCGACAGCTACCATCATACGTTTTTCGAGATGCTGGGCAACTGGTCGTTTGGCGACTACTTCAAAAAGGGCGCCATCGAGTACGCGTGGGAGCTGTTGACGCAGGTGTATGGTCTTGATCCCAGCCGGCTGTATGTTTCGTATTTCGGCGGCGATGCCGAGCGTGGACTGGAGCCCGATCTGGAGGCCAAGCAGCTGTGGCTTGATATCGGCGTGCCTGAAGACCATATTGTTGTTGGTTCGTATGCCGACAACTTTTGGGAAATGGGCGACCAAGGCCCGTGCGGTCCCTGTTCCGAGATTCACTACGATCGCATTGGCGGCCGGAATGCTCGCGATCTCGTGAATATGGACGATCCGAATGTGCTGGAAATCTGGAACCTGGTGTTTATGCAGTACAACCGCGAGGCCGACGGCACTCTGCGCACTCTCCCCGCGCAGCATATCGATACCGGCATGGGTTTTGAGCGGCTTGTTTCTGTTCTGCAGGACGTTTCGTCCAACTACGACACGGACGTGTTTGGCCCGCTTTTCGCCAAGATCCAGGAGCTCACAAACGCGCGGCCGTACGCCGGCAAGTTCGGTGCCGAGGATGTTGACGGCGTGGATACGGCATACCGCGTGATTGCCGATCATGTGCGCACGTTGACGTTTGCCCTTGCCGACGGCGGCGTGCCCAACAACGACGGCCGCGGCTATGTTCTGCGCCGCATTCTGCGTCGCGGTGCACGCTACGTTCGCAAGAAGATGAATGTGCCCATCGGCACGTTCTTCTCGTCGCTTGCGCCCACGCTGATCGAGCAGGTCTCCGAGACGTTCCCCGAGCTGGCCAAGAACCAGGACGACATTTTCGAGATCCTCAACGAGGAGGAGGACTCGTTTGCGCGCACGCTCGACCGCGGCGAAAAGCTGTTTGAGCAGTACGCGGCCAAGGCCAAGCAGCAGGGCGTCAAGAAGCTGGACGGCAAGGATGTGTGGCGGTTGTACGACACGTATGGCTTCCCTGTTGACTTGACGCGGCTGATGGCCGAAGAAAACGGCCTGGAAATCGACGAGGCCGAGTTCGAGGCCGCCAAGGCCGCCTCCAAGGAGGCCTCCAAGGGCACCAAGACGGTGGGCGGCGAGAAGCTGCTGAAGCTCGACGTGCATACCATCTCTGAGCTGCAGAACCAGAAGGTTCCTGTGACCAAAGACGCAGCCAAGTACGCTGCGGCCGATGTGCACGCCAAGATTTTGCGCATCGTCAACGCGTCCGGCTTCGAGGAGCAGGTCGGCGAGGGCCAGACCGGCATCATTCTCGACGAGACCAACTTTTACGCCGAGAGCGGTGGCCAGGAGTACGATACAGGCAAGATTGTGGTGGACGGCGAGGCCGAGTTCCAGGTCACGAATGTGCAGTCTTACGCCGGCTACGTGCTGCATACCGGCTTCCTTAAGTACGGCACGCTCAAGGTGGGCGACGCCGTTGTGGTTGGCCCCGACGCCGAGCGCCGGTTCAAGCTCAAAAACAACCACACGGGCACGCATGTGCTGAACTTTGGTCTCAAGGAGGTGCTGGGCGACGGCGTGGACCAAAAGGGCTCGCTGGTGGCTGCCGACAAGCTGCGGTTTGACTTTAGCCACAAGCAGGGCGTGGCGCTGCCCGAGCTCGACAAAATCGAGCAGATCTGCTCCAAGTACATCAAGGACAACCACTCTGTGTACGCCGAGGAGCTCCCGCTGGAGCTGGCGCAGCAGATTGCCGGCGTCCGCGCCGTGTTTGGCGAGACGTACCCGGACCCCGTGCGGGTTGTTTCCGTGGGCGTGCCCGTCAAGGAGCTGGCCGCGGACCCGTCGAACCCGAAATGGGAGACTGTCTCGGTCGAGTTCTGCGGAGGCACGCACGTCGGCAAGACCGGCGAGATCCGCGAGCTGGTGGTGATCGAGGAGAGCGGCATTGCCAAGGGCATCCGCCGCATTGTCGCCGTCACGGGCTCAGGCGCGCACGATGTGCAGCGGCTGGCGCAGCAGTACGAGACGCGGCTGGCCGAGCTCGAGGCCGCCATTGGCAGTGTGCCCGTCGCCGAGGCCGAGCAGCAGGCTAAGCAGCTGGGCGTCGAGCTCAAGCCGCTCAGCGTGTCGGTGATTGCCAAGGCCGCGCTGACCGACAAGTTCGGCAAGCTGCAGAAACAGATCACCGACCAGGTCAAGGCCGCGCAGAAGGCGCAGGCCAAGCAGGTCGTCGATGCCGTCGCAAAGTACTTTGCCGACAACGAGGACGCCACCACCGCCGTGCTGCAGGTCGAGGGCAACTCCAAGGCGCTCGCCGAGGGCTTCAACTACGCCAAAAAACAGGGCAAGAGCGTCTATCTCTTCAGCGTCGACGGCGATAAGGTCGCCCACGGCTGCTACCTGGCCGACGCAAAGGCGCCCGCAGCCGACGTCGGCAAGGCTGTCTCGGAAGTTGTCGGCGGCCGCGCAGGCGGCAAGGGCCAGAGCGTGCAGGGCATGGGCACCGACACCGCCAAGGTCGACGACGCCGTCAAGCTCGTCCAGCAGAAACTCGCCTCTCTCGGCCTCTAAACGCTAGCTAGACTGTAGTCCACTTACTATCCACTGCTTCTCTTGTGAGCTAAACCTTCAAAGGGTCTTCGCGCTGTATCAGGTTAGAGGGGCGTGTTTGCGGGGTAACCCCCCGCAAACGTCCCCTTGTGAACTGATATCTACCATCTACCACGGGGAATCAAGTGTAGGGACTGAATTTGGCGCTATGTACAGAGCTGTAGAGCAGTTGCATGTGATAGATGCTCGAGACCGTTACATAATTTTTTTCATGTCTGCCAAGGACTTGTTGGATCTGGACGAGGAGCTGTACCACAGCAGTGATTCGGACGAGGGACGGTCGAAAACCTTTTCGCGAACTCACGATAGCGACTCGGAGGATGAGCCTGTGAAGGGCCGAAAACGGGCCAAGCTTGATTCGGCCGAGGAGGAGTCTGATGAGAACGATATTGACTTGGATGAAGAAGAAGGACAAGACGAGGACGCACAAGACATTGACGGTCTCCAGGAAGGCAAAGCAGAGCCTCTTTCGGTAGAGGAGATGGAAGCTCGCATGAAGGCCATCCAGCGGTCCGGCGTCGTGTACCTTTCGAGCGTTCCGCCGTATATGAAACCGGTCAAGCTTCGGCAGGTCCTGGCTCGATTCGGACAAGTCAATCGTATTTTTATGGCCCCAGAAGATCCAGCTGTGCATACGCGACGGGTGCGGGCCGGCGGAAACCGCAAGAAAAAGTACACTGAAGGGTGGGTCGAGTTTGTACGCAAAAAGGACGCCAAGGTCGCTGCCGACACTTTAAACGGTAACAAACTGGGCGGCCGCAAAGGAAACTTTTACTATGACGACATCATGAACGTCAAATATCTCAAACGCTTCAAGTGGACCGACCTGACCGAGCAGATCGCACTGGAGGCCGCGGAACGCCAGGAGAAGATGAAGGCCGAGATTGCGCTGGCCACCAAGGAAAACAAGATATTTATTGAGAACGTGGAACGCAAGGCCATGATCGACAAGATCGAGGAAAAGAAGGGCAAGAAACAGGACGACGTGCGCCGCACCTTCAGCCAGCGGCCCAGCCAGAAACCCAAGCCGAAATCAGACATGTCCAACGTCCTCTCGAGCATTTTCTGAGCTCCCTGCAAGCCATGCCGTAACCAGTATATAGTCTGCTTAGGAGCATACTGACACTTGCCGGGCCTACAGCCCTCTCCCTAAGACTACTTGTTGCGGCTCTCTGGATGTACTGAGACCGGCACGAGACTATATGGGGACTGTTTGCGGGGAATTACCCCGCACCCCCGGGCCGCCTCACGGCGGCAGGCTTAGTTAGAACCAAAGACTACCAGCTGGGAACGTACAGGATACTTTGTTGGGATCGTTCATACATAGTTAGGCTTAGAGCTTGTCTTATCTAGAGTCTACCGCCGTAAGGCGGCCCTGGGGGTGCGGGGGAATCCCCCGCAAAACGCCTGCATGTAGCTGTTTCGTCTCCCTGGAGCTTATTGGTTGTCTGCGGAAGCACAGAAGACGTATGCTAGTAAGCTTAGTGTATTCGTTAATTTTTAGGGCTATCTAAGTTGCTCGCGCAGTCTAGAGCTCGTCGTGGTCGTCACCGGCGGCTGCCTCGGCGGCCGCGGCAGCCTGTTCAAACAGCTCGTCGCCGGTCTCCTGGCGCAGCTGCTCCTCGGCAGCCAGCACGTCTGCGCGCAGAGCGGCGACCGCATCGTCGTACTCGACCCACTCGGGGATCTGGCGGCGCGCGCGGTCCAGCTTGGGCTCCTTGGTCAACGGGTTGTTGCACAAGTCGATGGTCTTGGCGGTGCTGAGACCCTCGTCGCTGCACCACGTCTCGCACCACAACCAGTCCTTGTCCAGCGAGTGGATGGGCACCACAAACTGCAGATTGTTGGGCAGGTCCTGGTCCAGATTGGACAGCGACTTGGGGTCCGCAGACAGCTGCTGGTAGTGCTGGCGCAGCAGGTCGCCCGCACCGGTCTGCCGGAAACGGTCCAAATCAACAACATACAGCGCAGAGATATGGTAGGGAGCACCCCGCAAGTAGTCTTTCCAGTAGCCCTGTTTCCAGAACCGGAACCCTTCCATCTCCTCGCGATCGCCACCCATAGGCGTATAACCGTACGGAGCGCCTTGAAGGTCCTCGTTAACAAGCTCAATCATATCGGTACGCACGATCTGGTCGCTGTCGACGAAAATGACCTTATCGAGGCCCTGCGGGAACAGCACATCCAAAAAGAGGATCTTGTATCCCCAGATCTCGCGCTGCTTCTCGCTTTGGCCCCGCAACCAGCTCGGCCACTTGTAGGTGACGAGCTCGTACTTGAAGCCGTACTTTTCTGCCAGCGACGGCAGGAACTTCTTGAATGAGGGACTCAAAAAGTCCTCAATCAGCCAGAACTTGACGGTGTGGTCTGTGTGGCGCATCACCGACAGCGTCATGATACTCAAAAAGCGCTCGTACAGGTGGCCGCTCGCAACAGTAAAGATATTGATGTCTGCCTGCGCGTCGTCGGTCGCCTTTTGCAGACCAAACTGGTTCAGCTTGTCACTGAACCAGCCGCCACTGCTCTTTTTGGCAGAAGACGGCAGCGCCTCGAGCACGTTGGCAGTCTCTTTGCCGGGGCGACGTGCCAGCTTGGGCCGGATCGTATGGCCCGTCATATCGGTGAGCCAGACAGTGAGTTTACTGCCACGACCAGCCGGCACGGCAAACTGATAGATATCGTTTGAGGCGCCGGTCTCGAGCTCGATGGTCCAGAATCCAGGGTTGGCCTGGAACTGGAAATAGCCCAGGTTGGCCATGACCATCGTGTCGCTGATATGCGGCTCGGAGGGCGTGCCCAGCACCAGCTGTGCGCCCTGAGGAGCACGGCCGCTGAGCTCGGACGCATGGCCTTCCAGAAGGATGCTTTCGAGGCGGTAAGTGGCTGCCAGCTCGGACTCGCTGACGCTGTTGAGAACAACATTGTCGAGATCATAGTCGCAGTCATGTGCCATAACCACCCACGCGTTGGGCTCATCGATGCCAACTACATACAGAACGTCGTCCTTAAGCTGGTCGAACTTGGCTTTGGGCGCCTCGCGATAGCCGCTTGCGCTGAAGGCAGTCTTGCTGGGATAAACGCCCTGGTAGTAGCGGTTCGGAATCGGTCCCTCTGCAGGCAGCTCGCGCGGACTCAAGAACACGCGAATGTCGGCGATATCCAGCGACCGGATCAGATCCAAATAGGCCACCAATTCCTGGCCAATCTCGCTGGCAGGATCAATGACGGCCGTCACGTCGATCTTGGCGTCGCCGCTGGCCTGGTAGGTCACGGCACGCTCAGCGCCGTTCCAGTTGTACGACACAAGACGGCTCATTTCAGGCGCAAACCAAGCGGCCGTCAGCAGCGAAACAACCGCCGACGGGTTCTTGTCGAACCCGGATTCTTTGACGGCAGCAACAATGCGGTCCACGCGAGGGGCCTCGCGCGCAATCAGCTGCTCGATCACCGTCTCGGAAAGTGGTTGCTCGACCGAAAGAAGTCGGCCGTCCACATTGAAGTTCAGCGCGCCCGGCGGAATGCCATCAAAGAACTCGCCGGCCGCAATGGGCAGAACGGCGGTAAGCTGTGCAGCCGCAGCAGTCGACGTCTCTTCATCAGGAACAAACGAAGGCACTTCGCCGCCCTCCAGCTGCCACTTCTGGACCATCGTAACGCCCTTGGCAGCAGCTTCGGGCTCAACAGCACTCAAACGGACCAACGCCGCCAGCGCCTGGGCCTCGGCAGGCTCCAGACTACGCGTGATCAGCGGAATAACCGCCAGACTGAACTTGTTTTCGGCCGCCAGTCCAAGCAGAGTCACCAGCTGCTCGTAGGCGTCTTCGCGCGTGAAATCGGCCGCATACCAGATGGAGTGCGACGCGTTGGTGGTCCATTTGGGCAAAAAGCCCTGCAGAACCTGCTCACTCTGCGACGCATCGATATACTTGACGCGCGACACGTTGATGGGATCGACAATGTCGCTGCGCGTCTTGTCGCCGAGCGCAAGCAGCTTGTCGCGGAGCGACGTCTTTGTGTCGTCCTCATCAATGGTTCCCTCAGCAACCCACGACTTGACGAGCTCGAGGTCGCGCGAAAAGAGACTCGCGGCTTCGTAAAGCCAGTCCTGAGTGAACGCCAGAGGCCGGCCGTTGACGAAAATCGCAGGCTGGAACACATCCAGGCGCTCGTGCCATTCCATGATCTGCTCCCACACTTCCTTGGCAGTCAAATCCACGGGCTTGCCGGGCTTGCGGTCGGCCTTTTTGGCCTCCAGAGCCTGCTCGTAGGCTTCTTGCGGCGACATGCCCCGCAGCAAACCCACAATGTAGACCTGGCGGGCCATGGACGAGCCGGTCTCGGTAATGAGCTGGACGAGACCCTCAGTTGCGGGCGTGGTCGTTGCAGGCACAATACCGATCTGCACGGGCGCCTTGCGGGCCACCATCGACAGCAGCTGGCCAAGCATCTGCAGCGCCGAGCTGCTGGTCAGATCAATGGAAAGAACCAGAGTGTTAATGTTGCGGCGGACCACCGGGAACTGGCCGAGCGGAACGTCCTCAAGCAGCGCTTTAGCCTTCTTGGACCAGTCGCTGAAGTTCGGGTCCTTTTCCACATCGTTGAGCCAAATAATGGCGTCTGACCGCACATCGAAGCGCGGAATCACCTCCTTGCTAACCTCTTCGGGCGTGCCTACAACAGCTCCCTGCAGCAGCAGGCTCTTGGCGGTCTCGGTAGAGAGGCCAAGTGCCTCGAGCTGAGAAATCACCGTCTGTTCGCGACGAAGAGCGTCGAGAAGATTGTAGACGCTGCGTTCAGCCACAAAGACCGGCGCGCCGTTGGCAAGAATCACGTTGGTGCCGCCGCCAAAGTACTGCTTGGCGTCGTTGATACGCAGATCCTCAAGCAGCTGCTCATTGACGGGCGCATCCTTGATATCGGCAAGACGACCGGGGAAATCCAAAGTGGTGTCCACGAGGGCATCGAATGGGTTCTCGGAATCAAGAATGTAGCTGGCAGCACGGATATCGAGGCGAGGAATATCCCGCTTGTCGATCTTGCTGGGATCAAGGTCCAATTTAAGCTCACTGGCCTTCTCGCCCTTGGCAGGCCGATCATCCACAACAAGATAGTCCGTACGCTTCACCTGCACAGTCACACCATAACCGCCAATCTGCTGAGAGGAGTTTCTGGTCTTGGAAGGCTTGTAGCGAAGAACATAGGAAATCTTCTGTTCCAAGGCCGATGCAAGCAAATGCGCATGGAAAGTAGGGAACTCCTCAGAAGCAAAATCAGCATACAAAACAGCCCAAGGCACCTCGGAACCTCCACCGCCAATAATCTTGTCTGTCTCCAGCAGATCAACCGGTGGCTCTCTCGAGCTGGCAGTGGTCTCCAAAGCAAAAACATCAACGGGGTCACAAGTGGCCTTGCCATTGTACAGTAAAACATTGCTGCATTCAAGCAGATCAGATCCATACTCGGGAATCACGGCAGTCTCAAAGTGCTGGCATTGGGCCTGCACATATGCAGCCCGATGGCCATTGGCGAGCTCGGCCTCGAGTAAAGGCAAAGTATCCTTGGAAACAAAACCCTTTGAAGTCGCTTTCTCAATCACAAATTCAACGGCAGCCTTTTCACTGCCAAATTTCCCATGCGAATCCTCATGCGACAGAAACAACGACAAAAGCGGGAAATATGCAGAAGCATTATGCAACGCAACAGTCTCCAACGTGTGTGCATATAACGGCACCGCACTCCAGTCGGTGGTCAAATCCACCTCAAGCGGTTTGGCCGCGGCAACAGCCAAAATCGCACTCTCTACGAGCCTGCCGATCCGCATGATGTGCTGTCAGCGTTGGTACCTGCGCTGCATAATGCCCCGGGAAGGTTAGGGTGTGGTCTAGGGTTTCTGTGGGGCAAGGGTATGCCGGTGCCGGCGCTGGCTCGAAACAGTCCTTGAACAAGTGCTCTCGGTATTTCTTTTTTTTTAAACTAATCCTGAGCGCGACAACTCGTCAGTTTTCTTCCTTGGGGTAGTAGAGGAGGGTGGCTCCGCCGTAAGGCTCCCCAGGGCCCCCGCGAAATACGTGCCGTGTCTCCTGGTAACAGGAATATAGAAATGCAATATATGCAATATGTACAGCGTCCTCTATTTGTAGCGAGCCTTATTTTAGGGCTTGCTTCGCTCGAAGGTGCCGTTTGAAGGACGTTGGTTACCCGCCTTCGGCAGAGAGGCAAAAGGCTTAAGCGAAATCGACAACAAGACGGTCGCCTACGGCGTTGACATCTAAGATTCGGAATTTGCCTTTGGTTCCCAGAGGAACCTTTCGGTTGATGACCGCATTAATTCCCCATTCGGGAAGGTATACGTCGGCGGTAGCAGAGTCCTCCTTTGCAAACGAAACCACGCCCTCAAACACTTGGTTGAGTTTTGGCTCCAGAGCAACAAGCGTCCAGTATCGTCGTGCAGACCGTTCGGTGTCTTTTGCGATCTTCTGGGCAGTCTCGATCCAGGGAATCATGGCCGCCAGTCGAGGCGGCGACAGCGGCGGCAAGTTGCCTTGGATGTGCGCGTGCAGCTGCAGATGCGCGAAAATGTCTTGGCCGCGACGCAGGGGCGACGTAAAGTGCGTGTACGCGTCAAGATCCAACGCCTTATGGGGAGCTGCTTTGGTACTGAGAAACGCGCGGGGAAGGTTGCGTCGGAATTCAAGTCCAACATTACCTGTTGCCCTGAATGCCTCATAAAACCGGGCCTTTTCACTGCTCGACCAGAATATCAGATTCTGGCACCGAAAGATCGCGGGAATACTGTGCTTATCCATGTAGCTGGCGATCGTCGAATTGGCCAGAATCATCATCTCGGTAACAATTTCCGTAGCAGTAGAAATGCCTGTGCTTAAAGAAGGCATAAAAGAAGGCTTGCCATTGTTGACAGCAACCATAGGTGGTGGTGTTCCGGAAAATGCCAGCCGAAACGGCCGCGACTTGCGAAGTGCAGTGGCCAGTGTGTGGAGCTGGGCGATTTCGCTGGGCACTTTATGGGTCTTGAAAAGCTCGTCAACCTGATTGTAGGTGATACTTTTCACATTTTTCAGCGTGTGTGCTTTTACGCGGACATTTTTCGGCTGCGGGCCAGCCTTTGTCTGTAGGATCTCCCCACTAGAATCTACAGGGAAATCCATCAACACGGAAAGTGCGCGGGAGCCATTCTGGAGACTGAATGCAGAGAACACATTCTCTGGAAGCATGAATCTTGCCCCTGTTGGGAGATAGACCGTCGTTGGGCGACGATAAACAGGTGAGACGCAGTCGATACCTAGAGCAGACGTAGGGTCCGCAATATGAACACCAACAGTTAGAGTTCTACCATTGAGTTGCACACTTATACCATCATCAATCTCATGCGCGGTCTCACCGTCAATACAGTAGACCTCTGGTTCGAAAATCTCACGGTTTTTGTTGGCAATATCCAAGCTCTTGTCGAGGTCCAGAGCGGGTGGTTCGTTCTGGAACCACTGTGTGTTAAACCGGTCTAGTTTGGGTCCCTCTGGGTTCAGCAGTCCGTACCGATTCACCATCTCTGCAGCCACGTCGCTGGAAAGGTCTCTTTTCTCAAAGCCGGGATGCTTTCTGATGATCTCTAAAGCAGCACCGTCCGCATCAGGCCGAGACCGCGTAAGATTGCCTACAGCATAGTCCTTGGTATATTCCAGAAGAGGTCTGGGGATCCTCGCTTTGCCATCCTTACTTGCAATATCAGGCAGTTCGGATGCGGTGAGAATCCGGAGATTGCGTTCCTCGACGGCTCGCGGCAAGACCGTCAGCATATAGTTAGAAGAATGGTGGAACTCCAATACATGCTTGTTGGCAAGCGTATATTGAGACAGGGCCATTCGTACCGCATAAATAAGTTCAGGAGTTAGTTCAGACGGCGAGACATCTGAAGCAGACACAAAGTCGTCTGGATAAGTCAGGGGGCGTGCATGTTTAACATTGAACTTTAATACCATGCCTGCAAAGTCGAAAAAGGGGAGTGTTTGGGGTTCATCCTCTCTTTGTAACAATAGAAGAACATCTCTGATGGTGGATTGCAGTTTAGTGCCCAGAGTAGTGGACCGATAAACAAAGTCTCGTAGCTCCACGGCCAGAAAGTCATGCAACTCGCGGACAACATGCTTTTCACCAGGAACGATCGTGGTTCGTTTGGCGATTATATTGCCGTCTATAAGCGAGCCAAGCCGGGCTTCAACACTTCCTAGTCCAATGTCTCGGATTTCTCCAACTTGGTTGGCAATAGTCAATCTTCCTTCGGCCGATGTGCTTGACATTCCAATAACAACGACAGGGACAGATCGAACAAGCACCAAATCGCCTCGGCGAGGAGGCCGTCGCATCTCGTTATGGGTCAGAGGCTTGAAATAGTATGCTAGGCCCTTGTTGAAACTCCGCTCAAAAGGAGGATCCCGAGGCACATTGGTCCGCTCTTCCATTTCATTGAAGATTTTTTCATATGGCTTGACCGGTTTATGGTCTGGAATGCTGATGTTTGTATCTTCCAATGCCGTTTCCACGGAAGCTGTATCTGGAATGTCCTTTGCGTCCACTGCAGGGTCGGTTTTTAGTTCTTTGGACACCTCAGCAACGCTAGTATACCTTTTAGCAGCATTACTGCTGAATCCCCGAACGCGATATCCCGTTAATCGGAAAACGGCGAATTTTTGTGCACCTAACTTTTTCATTCCATTAAGTTAAATAAATTTTGTTACTAAGTAAACCTCTATAGCATGTGACCTCATCCATGGTTGAAGGATTCCAAATTCCATGAAAATTCACAGTGATTCTAAACGATGTTTTCTTCTTTTTTCTTCTTTTTTGTGATCTTTGTGTTGAAGGTTAAAAAATCTAGAATTGAGTTATTTAGAATTGGACTTCTATCATAAGATCCTAATATATCTTGCATAGTTTCCTGAATTGTGGCTTTCATTTTCGGCGGTAAAATTAAATATAATCATCAGCATTTCTGCGATCAAAGAAAAACGGCCTCGGCGAATGCGGGGAACCATAATCGAGCGATTATTTTAAGATAAAAACCTTATTTACCGGAGCAGCACCGCCTCGGGTAACCAACAAACAAAACAACCAACAATCAATACTGGAATACATATAGGAACTCGAACAGAACCCAAAGAATCTGCACGCAAAAGCGTGATTCTAGCAGGACCCGAAACTTGCTCGAGATCGCGCCGAAGAGGAGGCGAAGCAGAGGCACAGTGGCTGCACAAAGTCAATCAAAGTAACCTGCATTTATATCTTCACGCAAACCAAAAAGGCTATCCATCCACAGACCAATGATCTGGAGATGGCAGCTAGCGCCTATCCTATTTCAGCTGGCCAGAGCACATATGCAGATGATCCGACCTGCACCGCTACGGTCCCCCTATAATCAATATGTTGACGAGGACGACTTGGACACATCGTACAATGATCCACTTGGAAACTTTCCCTGCAAAGGCTATCACCTCGATACTCCCAGACAAAGCACAGCGATCTATCGCTCTAATCAAACACAAGTAATGGTCTTGGATGGCGAGACGCCTCACAAGGGGGGCTCGTGCCAGATCTCGCTGTCCTATGACGGTGGAAAAACCTTTGGAGTGATCAAATCCATAATCGGAGGATGCCCGCTTTCATCAAAGTACTATTTCAACGTTCCAACGTCTGCACCCACGGGCCAGGCTCTTTTTGCGTGGACATGGATCTCACATGAAGGCGATAGGGATCTCTACATGAACTGTGCTTGGGTCGACATTGAAACGCCTACTGCCGAGGGCACAGCGTGGAGTGGACCACCTATTTTTGTTTCGCAACTGCCGGGATACTGCGTTGTTCCCGAATATGGCGACTACCATTATCCGAACCCCAGCGACCAAGTAGAGTATGGAGGCGATCCTGCTCATCTCACCGACCGCTGCGACGATGGCCGCGACCCTCTTGACCCCGACTAGTCTCCTCGTTTCGGCGAAGCTCAAGGCTGGAGCGGTGAAGATGAGAGATACGCCGTGTATGTATAACTAGGGCATTTAGCGCAAGTAAGATTGGAGTGCCGAAATGTTAAAAAAAAGAAGAACTCACCCTAAAAATCAGTAAGTCCAGAGGCGAGAGTCAACATATATACCTACAGAGCAGGATATTTACGGGGAAATTCCCCTACGTCCGCGGGGTCGCCGAGATATAGCCGCCCTTCCAAGTTTACCGCCTTAAGGCGGAAACCGACGAGCGTTAGCTAGGAGAGTTATAAAACAAAGAAAGCTACATTCACCAGAGGCGGAAGTGCAACATCCCTCGCCAGTCCACCGCCTTGAGGCGGAAAGCCGACGAGCGTGAGCTCGGAGAGTTATAAAAAAATGGTGTTCAGAGCCGACCCCCAATAAAGCAGTAAACGTAGAAGAAGAAAAGAAGCGACAGAGGTCGTGACTTGCGAGAGAGGCTAAAAGCGTGAGCTCGGAGAGTTATAAAAAAATGGTGTTCAGAGCCGACCCCCAATAAAGCAGTAAACGTAGAAGAAGAAA